>CM062815.1:681774502-681973679 GCA_031772625.1 Pinus tabuliformis | reverse complement strand
ATGCAATCACTCAGAATTCATAATCATATGCTCTGACTTCCTGTGTATTCAGCAAAGCTATGTTTTGGTGGAGTATGTTTGACATGTAATGCCAAAGAGCCTTGATTTCCATGAGATGACCATGTTTTCCTTGTTTACTTAATATATTAGACTCCATAGCCCAATGAGAACCAGTTTGATGTGTTTCCAACCAGCTTTGCTTTCATGATTAAATAAGGAGTTAGCCATCCATTGTTTGAAGGATTTTATCAAGAGTTTGTGAGAGAGCCCTCTCTGATCAAAGAGGCTAATCTTTGGTCTAAAGATAGGTTGAAATAGTTACATGAAATCCCGCTTGGTTGCAGCCCTCAGTAGTGATTTTGTGATAACACATCTGACTGTCTCTGTTCGCTTCTATAGCAGCTTCTCAAGGTGCAAGTTGACTCTCTCAAGCCAATTTTCTCTATCCTCTTCAATCTCCTTCTCAATAGGAGTCAAAGTGATAGGTGCCTCTTTGCCACTTTGTCGTTTCGTCATGATCATTTCTAGCTCCATGAGGACTTGTTTGTCACTCAATTGCTTGTTTTCTTGCTCCAAATATGTGATGACATATTTGGACCTCTCCAAATTGTCTTCCAAAGCTTGTACCTGAGCTTCCCTTTCTTGTATGATGATGTCTTTGATGGTTTCTTCGTCCTAAGCCTCTAAGTCAATGATTTCAACTTCGTGACAAGTATAACATTGCTTTGGCTCATCATGCTTAGTGATGAGCCCCAAAAATGGACAATTATTTGGGCTCATTCAACCTCCTAAGTTGACTTAATCCACCATTCTCATTTGTTTATTGCATGTTTTTGATTATTTTTATGTTAATAGAGTGAATTTGGTTGGTCATCATGCCAACAAGTCTAATGGGTGCTTTGTGTAGCCTTGTTGGTCAACTTGGAGACAAATTTGAAGGTCTTAATGAGCACTTGGCAGCCAAATTCGTGGGAGAACAAGCTAGAGGATTTGTAGGAAGGTGTCCCCCTCATTTATGGGCCCTTACCTCGAATTCTCCACCATCAGCTCGGAGTTCAAAGGCCACCAAATCAATGAGCACAAGGGCAGCCAAGCAAGTCAAGTTGGACTGCTGTTAACTCCAAGTCTTGGGCAGCCAAGTCCCTAACTTTTAGGAGGACTGTTGGGTCCTCAAATTGTATAAATAAGAAGGCTTGTGGCCTCATTTTGGTTAGCTAGTGGTTAGTCATTTTGTAGCTAGTTAGTCATTTTGTTTTAGCCATTAGTTAGCTAATTTGTAGTTCAATTTTTATGCAATAGATTAGCTTTGCTTTCAGCTCATTTTCAAGTTCTCCTTGTGGACAGTTTTGATGTACTTTTCATTTCTTGATTAATAAAGATGGATCCAGCTTTGCACCAGCTCTAAATCTTTCATGGGAGGCTGTAGCTCTTGGGGTTGGGCCCATCTCAAGCGCCCAGTACCTCCCTTGTTTCTCTTTATGTGTGTTTGCTGCGTTCTTGAGAAAAAAATCTGCTCTTTAGATTTAATTCATGCTTTGTTACTTAGGTTGCTTTTGATGGTTAAAGTAGTTTCTTATGTTTAAGATAGATTGGTAGGAGTTATTCATGTGTTTATATCTCTTTGATAATGTTTTGTTCACAGGTTGTACGTGATTCTTTTCATGAATAAGGTTGTTGTCCATCGATTTCATTAACTTGTTAGATAGATCACATGATATTTCGATTGCATGCAAGATGTAGTTGGTTTGATCAAGTAACCACTATGCAGGGCATCTTCATCACCTCCTCGTTCATTTGAGCCTCGTTCAGATCAGCTCCTCCATCACCAAGTCTGTTTCCTTATCTCCCATCTGCTCTTTTGCCACGTTACCCTACCTTCTTCTCCATTGTTGCCTCAACTACCTTAAAGCCAAATCAGCCTTCCACATATCATCTCATCACTCCATCCATCAGTTCCTAGGTCACTTCATACCCCCATCCTACCTCCATAACCATCCATGCATCTTCCATCAACCATCCTTCCTCAAAAATCCAATTCGTAAACATCCTGTAGAAGAATTACAGAACATCCTGTAGAAGACTTACAGAACTTCCTGTAGAAACCCCTGCAGACTTCCTGTAGAAGTTCATGAACACGGTTGCATGTCATCCAGACTTTGTGAAACTCTCAGAAAGGATACTGGGGATCCCTTAGACTCTCTCTGTACCATCCCAACCTTTCCCAAAGCATTTCATCCCTTGATCCATCCCTGCACAGTGGAAAACTAGTTAGAAGCACATGCATGATAATTTCAACAACTTAATCAAAAATACAAAAAGATGTTTTCTTCATATAGTGATAACGTAGAAACATGCATTTTACCTTCCTAGAAGTAATGGCATCTCTTTTCGTTGTTTGCATTCTTTCCTTTGCATCAGTAGGACTAGCTGGTAGAATTAGGGTTTGCTAGGGTTTGTGTTTCTTTTTGGCTTTCAGTTCATTTTTGCAAAATAGATTAATTTCCTTCGAGATAGCCTTCTTCCATCATTTAGAAAGCTTCTTCTGAGAGCATATAGAAGTTGGCTTGAGCCCTAGCGGACTTGTGCCAGCTGACCAAGTGACAGCTGCGACAAGAGCTAGTACTTGTGCATATAGCACCGTCGCTTCCAAGTTTGTACGAACTACCGGGTTGATAAAATTAGAGATAGGAAGCTCCAGGAGTTGTAGCATTATTGCTACAATACTGGAGCCCACCATGTTTTTGGCGCCGTTGCCGGGGAAGCGGCAGAGTATTGGTGATTGTTGCTATTCTTCTATTTTCTGCTACAACCTTCTGCTCACTAGTTTATTTCGTTTCCATTCTGCAAAAGTAGCATAGACGTTTCCTGCTTTCATAGATTAGTATTTCCTGCTTTCATAGATTAGCATTTCTTGCTTTCCTAGATTAGCCTTTCAATTCCGCAATTTCAATTTTGCAAGCGTAGATTAGTATTTCAATTTTGCAAGCGTAGACTAGCCTTTCCATTCCTGCAATTTCATTTGAGCAAAATAGATTAGTCCTTTCCTGCTTTCATTTCAATTCCGCATTTTCATTTTAGCAAGATAGTTAGTTGCAGTTCAATCTATTTCAGTTTTGCATGTAGAAGTAGAAAAAAGCAAAAATCAACCAAAAAGATTTCATTTCATGCCTTGTAGGAGTAGAGATAAGTTAGAAAAATGATTGCAAAACACCCCCACTGCTTCACACAGCCTTCTCTCTTCTTCGATGGCTGTGATTGAAGAACCCCTGGGTGGACATCAAGACATATTTGAAGAACCTCTAGGGGAGAAGAAGAAGAAAACATTCCTCTGGAGCAAATGGCTACAAGCAGAGATGTTGGGAGCAACATCTTGTCCAAAGATGAATTTGAAAATCAGATCAAAGATTTTAAGAGTGATATGAGGCAGTTTCTTGCCATGCAATTGGATACCCTGTGGATCCAAAAGAAGCAAGAGGAAGCCAAGAGGGCTTTGGTCATTTTTTGTCCTAGGTGCACTAGAAAGCATCCTAGGAACGAATGTCCAATGCACTCCCTAGAAGTGTGTTTCATCTGTGAAGAATACCATCCTACAGATCAGTGCCCTTCCTTGCCCAGAATCAAAGCTACATATCAGAGAGCCAAAGGAGCCACTAAATCACTCTATTATATGAACCAAAGGAGGCCACATGGACCTAGATCTTACCAGCAGGAACTGCAAGGGATACCCGAGACCTATTATGACCCTTATCAAGCCACTTTCATGCCTTCTTGGGATCCCCCTGCTCATCCTTCCTGGTCTACACCTCCTCCTTGGTCATATTCTCCTTGTTCCTTCACAGATCCATATTATGCCCAACCAGTTGCTCATTCATTTCACTCTTATGCTCAGCCACAGCCTCAGTGGAATGCACCTTATCAGGAGAGGAGGCCCCAGTACAACTCTCATCCCGCTCATTATCCTCCACCACCTGCTCATCCACAACCATCACCTACTCCTCCACCAAGGCAACCTCAAATGCCTACCCAATCGCAATGCCATCCATCTCCATCTCAATTTCACACCTCCACTCAACTACCCGTACCATTTCCAAAACCATACAATGGAGAAGCTCAACCCCATTGCAAATCTGAGGCACAACATGTGCAAATGACTCCTTTTGAGCTCAATGATGTTCACCAAAGCTCAGGAAGAGTGTTGCAAAGCAGAGATTATATTGACAACATTGAAAGACCAAAAGCAAAAGAAGATTCCAAAGAGGAGATCAAAGAACCATGGGCTGCACTTGATAAAGAGAAGAGATCAGAATCAGAGATCGAGAGAGTTCCCTCATGGTTACCATCAAATCCTCCATGTATTCCAGAGAAAGATCAACAAAAAGAGGAAGATCAGAAGGTCATGATAGAAGGTGACATGAAGAATGATCCAGATCAACAAAAGAACCAAGTATATCAAAGCTATATTGAGATATGGTTTCAGAAGGTCACTAAGTTGCAGCAGTACTTTCTTCCTCAGCTCTGTTTGATCCCTTCAACGCCAGATCATTTGGTCTCTGAGATCTGGATACTTGTCCAAGCATGCATTTCGAGCCTTCACATCATTTTTTCTCTAATCTCGATGTGCACATGGCTCCATTGGAAGTATTCTTATACTTGAAAATGATTTTGTTTTTCAAGTAGGTTAGGGTAGAAAAATGAAAAAAAAAAAAAAAAAAAAAGGAAAAAAGAAAAAGAAAAAAAATGAAAAAAGGAAAATAGAAATCTAAGGTGAAAACATCCTTGGAGGCGCCTTAGATTGGCTCATTGATTGAAAACCTCCATGAGGCGGTCAATGGGTTGAAAAAAGAAAAGAAAAGAGAATAAGATCTGTGGGTGAAAACCTCCCTTGGAGGCGCCCAGGGCAGGAAATTAGGGTGAAAACCTCCATGAGGCGCCCTAGTTGTTTTTCAAAAAAAAAAAAAAAAAGAGAAAAAAAAAAGAAAAAGAAAAATAAAGCTAATCTCCATTGAATAATTTCATGTTGCAGCAATGACATTGCAAGTTGCAAGAAGGACGTTTCATGACAGGAGGAGCACTCAAAACAAAGACAAAGGAGTTTTTGTGCCTTCTACAGGAAGTTTCGTATCTTCTACAGGAAGCTTACAAAAAAAGCCAAATTGATCTCCGAGGAAGACCTGAAGGCTTGGAATATGTCCATGAGGCCTACCCACATCCATGTTTCCATTCCTCACCCCTTTTCCATCATTTTTTTCATGTCATTATGCTTCTTTCCTCAAAACTGTGTCTTCTACAGGAAGCTTTGTATTTCTACAGGAAACATCCTGTAGAACCTTTGGATGAGCCAAATACAATTTCAAAAGTGAATCTAATGGTGGGAATCTGTTGATTAGGCCTACAAGCACTTTTGTGTCCATCCCTTGCCTTTCTCCATCATTCGTTCACCTCCTTGTGCTCCTCATTGTGCTTCTACAGGAACTTCCTGTAGAAATTGTGGGAAACTAGGCATGCATTTCAAAAAGTGGTTTGGCCAGCATGGTAGCTTCCTCAAGGGTTCAGAAGCCCTCATGCAATCTTCCAACTCCTCCTCCATCATCTCCATACCTGCATCACAGCCAAAATTCATTTTGTCATACCATGCAAACACATGCAAAGTGCCTTGAAGCAAAAATCCATAGAACGAAATTTGTTTTCGCCATAACTTGAAAACCATGCATCCTTTTGACAAACCGTTTTATGGGGAATTGTACAAGGATGATGAAAACATGCCTGAGCAGTTTCATGCAATTCCGGTGCACGGTTTCCAAGAAATCAGCCTCCATCACCATCAGCCATTTTTGCCTTTTCTCCATAACCGTGCATCCTTTTCAAAACCTGTTTCATGGGGAGATGCACATGGGTGATAGTAGCCTACCCAAGCAGTTTCAGCCGATTCTGAT
Organism: Pinus tabuliformis; assembly: GCA_031772625.1. Classification (NCBI taxonomy): domain Eukaryota; kingdom Viridiplantae; phylum Streptophyta; class Pinopsida; order Pinales; family Pinaceae; genus Pinus; species Pinus tabuliformis. The sequence continues at coordinate 681,967,746 of CM062815.1, read as the reverse complement.
GCACGGTTTCCGAGAAATAGAGTTCTGAAATATTCAGACATTTTCCATTTTTCTCGAAATCCGTGCATCCATTGATCACGAATTTGCTATGGGAGATGCATAATGATGGTAGGAACATGCTCACCGAGTTTCAGATCAAACCGATCTACCGGTTGGGAGAAATGGCAAAAAGAAGTTCTGGTTTTGTGCCCAGGCAGCAGCAGCAGCTTGAACAGACAGAGTTGAACGTGGAAATGAACTCTTGTTGCATGCATCTAGCCAGAGGACACCTGCACAAGGAAACCAGCTATGAATCATCAGCCACGCCCTCATGCAACCAAGGAATCCAAGCATGCAGCAGCAAAAAGCTTCACAGCAGCCAGTCGATTTGCAGGTACGTGACTTAACCTTGTTCATCTATTTGCATAGATCTAATCTAAAGCAATGCATGAATGAATGAGATGAGTGGATTCAGCCAAGAAGGGAGCCACGTTCAATTGCACCCAGCAAGGCAAAAATCATGCATGCATGGATCAGCCATTCACGTGAAGTTCAAAACAAAACACAGTCAGTTGGGGATTAGCTAAACTCTAGTGCAACTAATGGAATTGAATACAAGCAGAGAACAACTAGATAACAACAGCAGTTCATGACATTACTTCAGTTCGAAAAAGCCAGCACGCATGTCTTTTGCCACCTCACCACAAGTCACGCAGTAATTCAAGGGACGCTCAGCTGAAACTCTCACCACTCTTTGTTCAACTGCGGTCAACTGAAGCGCATGTCCACCATCCAGATCAGTTAAACAATGGTGCTCTACCGATTTCTACCTTTTATTCTCGAGATCTCTCCAGTTCCTTAAACAATTCCCGCCTGTCGCACTCTACAGGCGTTTCTACAGGAACGCAGTCTCTACAGGAGCGCAGTTCTACAGGAGCGCAATTCTACAGGAACGCAGTCTACAAGAACGCAGTCATCTACAGGAAAGCGGGTGCCTCACGAAAAAAGGTGGCCAATTAAAGAGGTAACCCTGAACTTTGCATGCAACTGGTTAGTAAAAGTGGCAAGACCTTCGTCCACAGTCGGGTCATAAAGATATTGGTGGAATTGTTGTTTGCTGTGCCTATGCTATCGTTCTACGGGATGTCGATATAAGTAGACTGTGTTGAATTTTGTGGATTATGTGCATGCTCTGTCTTAATAGACCAAATCTCTGTTGCATTTGCCACCTTTAATTAAAATGACCGTGTTCATCATGCCGGGTGGTTTTATAAGACGGGAACCCACTGAGTCCACTAAATTAAGGGAAAACCCGGCAGTGGTAGAGCTCTTCACCAGAGAACAATGGATATCTTTTCGTGATAAATTGCAGGGTTACGATGATGAAGTGGCTGAAGAATTCTTGCAGGCTCTAAGACTGAAATCCCAGACACTGGCCACAGTAAACTTCAGAGGCCTCAGCCTCAAGCTCACTCCGCAACATATCAGTCGGATCACAGAACTCCCTATGGGTTTGCCATGGGATAAGGACGAAGAAAAAGAGGGCACACCTACCCTGTCAGCAAGAGAAAAGAGGCTGAAGAGCAGAATGGACAAAACTGAGGTGGTCCACGTCAGCCCAAGCACCTCAACAGTACCTGCAACCACAGCAAAAAGCAAAACTCAGGCAGGTAAGCAAGAAAAGGTGGAGACACCTGTGCCTACAGGAAAGCAGAAGCAGGCTTCTACAGGAAGCCCGAAAATCATTAAGAAACAGGCTTCTACAGGAAGCCCGAAAACAGAGATAAAGGCTTCTACAGGAAGCCCGAAATGGCTAAAACAGGGTCTTCTACAGGAAGCCTTAAAAAGGCGAAACCCAAGGAGAAGAAGGCGGACATCCTAGCTAAGGAGGCAGCAGCCATACTTGCCACCATTAGCACACCTCCAAGACCAAAAAGGAAGGGAAAGAGGCAAACCTTCATGTACTTTAAAGTAAAAAAAGGAGCACACAAATAAAAGTGGGCAAACCCAAACCACTGTCAAAGGAGCAAATCGTCATTAAGGACACGAAGGCTAAACAAAGGGAGGAGCCTCCTTCAAAGATATCCATCAGCTATGAACAGGGAAGCCCGAAGACATCCACTTAGAGAGAAAGAATGAAAATGTTGGACACAAAGGCCTTTCTACAGGAAGCTGGCAAACTGTTTCTACAGGAAGCCAGCGAACTGTTTCTACAGGAAGTTTGAAAAGAGGGAATCCAAAGGAGAAATCAGCCGAGATGTTAGCCAAAGAAGCCACCAAGGCCATCAAAGACAAGGAGAGAGATTGGTTTCTCAGAGGATGAGCAACACTTTCAGTAGGGGGGTGATGATGAGCCCTAAAAATGGACAATTATTTGGGCTCATTCAACCTCCTAAGTTGACTTAATCCACCATTCTCATTTGTTTATTGCATGTTTTTGATTATTTTTATGTTAATAGAGTGAATTTGGTTGGTCATCATGCCAACAAGTCTAATGGGTGCTTTGTGTAGCCTTGTTGGTCAACTTGGAGACAAATTTGAAGGTCTTAATGAGCACTTGGCAGCCAAATTCGTGGGAGAACAAGCTAGAGGATTTGTAGGAAGGTGTCCCCCTCATTTATGGGCCCTTACCTCGAATTCTCCACCATCAGCTCGGAGTTCAAAGGCCACCAAATCAATGAGCACAAGGGCAGCCAAGCAAGTCAAGTTGGACTGCTGTTAACTCCAAGTCTTGGGCAGCCAAGTCCCTAACTTTTAGGAGGACTGTTGGGTCCTCAAATTGTATAAATAAGAAGGCTTGTGGCCTCATTTTGGCTAGCTAGTGGTTAGTCATTTTGTAGCTAGTTAGTCATTTTGTTTTAGCCATTAGTTAGCTAATTTGTAGTTCGATTTTTATGCAATATATTAGCTTTGCTTTCAGCTCATGTTCAAGTTCTCCTTGTGGACAGTTTTGATGTACTTTTCATTTCTTGATTAATAAAGATGGATCCAGCTTTGCACCAGCTCTAAATCTTTCATGGGAGGCTGTAGCTCTTGGGGTTGGGCCCATCTCAAGCGCCCAGTACCTCCCTTGTTTCTCTTTATGTGTGTTTGCTGCGTTCTTGAGAAAAAAATCTGCTCTTTAGATTTAATTCATGCTTTGTTACTTAGGTTGCTTTTGATGGTTAAAGTAGTTTCTTATGTTTAAGATAGATTGGTAGGAGTTATTCATGCGTTTATATCTCTTTGATAATGTTTTGTTCACAGGTTGTACGTGATTCTTTTCATGAATAAGGTTGTTGTCCACCCATTTCATTAACTTGTTAGATAGATCACATGATATTTCGATTGCATGCAAGATGTAGTTGGTTTGATCAAGTAACCACTATGCAGAGCATCTTCATCACCTCCTCGTTCATTTGAGCCTCGTTCAGATCAGCTCCTCCATCACCAAGTCTGTTTCCTTATCTCCCATCTGCTCTTTTGCCATGTTACCCTACCTTCTTCTCCATTGTTGCCTCAACTACCTTAAAGCCAAATCAGCCTTCCACATATCATCTCATCACTCCATCCATCAGTTCCTAGGTCACTTCAGACCCCCATCCTACCTCCATAACCATCCATGCATCTTCCATCAACCATCCATCCTCAAAAATCCAATTCGTAAACATCCTGTAGGAGAATTACAGAACATCCTGTAGAAGACTTACAGAACTTCCTGTAGAAACCCCTGCAGACTTCCTGTAGAAGTTCATGAACACGGTTGCATGTCATCCAGACTTTGTGAAACTCTCAAAAAGGATACTGGGGATCCCTTAGACTCTCTCTGTACCATCCCAACCTTTCCCAAAGCATTTCATCCCTTGATCCATCCCTGCACAATGGAAAACTAGTTAGAAGCATATGCATGATAATTTCAACAACTTAATCAAAAATACAAAAAGATGTTTTCTTCAGATAGTGATAACGTAGAAACATGCATTTTACCTTCCTAGAAGTAATGGCATCTCTTTTCGTTGTTTGCATTCTTTCCTTTGCATCAGTAGGACTAGCTGGTAGAATTAGGGTTTGCTAGGGTTTGTGTTTCTTTTTGGCTTTCAGTTCATTTTTGCAAAATAGATTAATTTCCTTCGAGATAGCCTTCGTCCATCATTTAGAAAGCTTCTTCTGAGAGCATATAGAAGTTGGCTTGAGCCCTAGCGGACTTGTGCCAGCTGACCAAGTGACAGCTGCGACAAGAGCTAGTACTTGTGCATACAGCACCGTCGCTTCCAAGTTTGTACGAACTACCGGGTTGATAAAATTAGAGATAGGAAGCTCCAGGAGTTGTAGCATTATTGCTACAATACTGGAGCCCACCACTTAGTCAAGTCAAAGTCCCTTTCCTCCTCATCATCTAGACTATACTTTGGCATCTTTTCCTTCCTTTTGTTCAGCTACTGCACCTGTACCTGTTGTGTTTCAAAAGAAGGCAAAGCCCCTTCCAGATCTTGTGGAGTTAGCATTTGCCTATGAGCTGATGAAGAAGGCAAGGTCCCTTCCACCTCCCATGGAGAAAACACTTTCCTATCCATTGCAAATAATCTCCTTGTGCCGCTCTGATATGTCATGTAAATGGGCACCTTAGCAATTCTAGTCTCCTTGGCCTCCTCATTCACCTGAATACTGCTAGAAGGTCCTCCTGCTTCTTGAGACACTAGTGGAGGAAGTTAAGGACCCCTGAAGATATCATGAGAAATAAAGGTCTCCCAAGAGATGTTGAGGAGACTAAGATGATGAAGCACAATGATCTTGATCAGGGAGTAGTGATAGAGGCTACTCATCTGCTGAGAGTATGAGTTCTTCTGGACAAAATGAGCCATCTTCTCAATATTCTTGAACAAGAAGTACGGGAGGTTTAACATCCTCACCCTGGTAAAATGCATGAGGAGCCTGATGTGATAAGTGTACAGCCTGGAGAATCTGCCCTCACAAGTGAAGTACTTCATGATGATTTTCATCATGGGGACATACTTGTCCTCCATAAATCTGAAAGGAAAAATCCTCTTCACATCATTTTTGTACTAGGGTTGGATGTAAGGCTCATAGTAGTGTTCATCCAGGTCCTGGGCGTTGTACCACTTCTTCCCTACATTCAGAATCCTGGTGGCATCTGAAATGATGGATGGTGAAACTGTGAAGGTTACCCCAGCAAGAGTTACCTTGTTGCACTGAAGATGGGCCACAAAAAGTCTAGTGAGCTCTAGGTGGTATTGAACTCTCTCCACCTACTCACAGAACTCATAGCAGCCAAGATATCTGAAACATGTGACAGCCAACTGAGAGGCCTCCAATTCCCTAAGGTTTGATGGTTCTTCTTTGATAATCCTACCTCCCTTGTGTGTTTTTCTTTGTTGCCTATCTCTGTCTTCTAAGGTATCACTGCTTGTGTTTTCCTCCTCCTCATAGTCTCAGTCCTCTTGGTCCATGTTTGAAAAGTTGAGGTTGTATGAAGGGAATGAGTGAAAATGCTTTTAGGAATGAGGGGAAGGGAGATGAGCTTGTGGCTAGGCAATGAATGAAGGAGTAGGAAATGAGAGGGAGGGCTTGTTTTGAGAAATTTCCCTTGGGGAAGAGGGATATAAAGGGATGGGAAATATGAAATAGGGATAAAGGGACAAAGGGATAGGGGATAGGTTTTAGAGTTGTAGTGAGTGATAGGAGGAACAATGATTTTAGGCATACAAGGGAGATTTTATGGTTTCATGTTTCTCAAGGAAAATGATGCTTATGAGGTGGATATGCAAACAAAACCCAATGTGAGGGGTGTCAACTTACTTGTAGGCAGGTGAGAGAGAGAAAATATGGAGTTTTTTGGAAGTTTTGAGGCTTTTATAGCCTTCCTGCTCAACGCCCAGCGCCGGTGCCCAGACGTGCAGCGCCACCCTCAACGTGCAGCAACGGTGCCCAGACACGCAGTGCCACCCTCAACACATAGTGCCAGTGCCCAGACACGCAGCACCAATGTAAAATTGCACTGGGGAAATTTCCCAGACACACAGCGCTGACCTCAATGTACAACACCAAGCTATGGACATGCAGCACCTTGTCTGCCTCAGAAGCATAGTGCCGCTCTGCCAATGCGCAACACCACTACTCCACTTCCCCAGAAGCACAGTTCCACCCTCTAGAAGTGCAGTGCTAAACTTCTTTCGCCCAAAACTAACTCAAGATTGCATCTTCTTCTCACTTTTTTAACTCCTTTCTTACCAATGAGAATAATGAACTTAGAAATGAAGTGTGGGAGCTTAAATAGGAGTAGATTTTGATTTTTCTTAAAAAAAACCCACTTTCTAATGTTTCTTGTCCTTCTTCAAAACTCTATTTTAATGCCTTTTTCTTCTTTGTGTCTTTGTAGGTGGTTAAATGCTCAACTTGAATTGCTTTTTATAGTGTTTCTTTGTCTTGTAGCAAGGAGAGATGCTTTGGTGCAGTTATTACATATAGTGACTTAAAATTAAATATTAAATACAAATAAACTCAAAATACTCTGGGTGAAAATTACATTAGGTTAAAAGATAGTTATTCAGTGGCTATGACCTACAGGCCATCATGCTTGACTTATTCATCATCCTCATACCTAATGAAAGCATGATTGCAAATTGACCATGCAACCATAACTGAAGATAACCTGAAGAAGGGTTAGCAAGTATACTCTATGAGGGAGAAATTGGATTTTTTGAAGAAAAGACCACCATCAGAGGATCAGTTTGACATGACTTAATGGAATGATGTAAAATTTTCAGTATGGGACCCCTAAAATGACAATGCAAAGAGCAGATTTGATCCCTGATGGAAGTATGTAGATACTGACACTAACAGTGTCTATGCACATGGTTGAGTAGAAGGAACTGGGTGTTTTTTGGGTGTAGAAACCGATCTAGAGTGCATATGGAACAAAGAAAAAGGTAGAAGCTAAGGACTGAGGAAAGGATAAGTATCATAATTTTATTTCAATTTTATTATGCATGTGATTTATGACTATGGTATATGATGATTATATGGGATCTATGATTCTAGTTTATGATGGTTACATGTGATTTATGATTTTGATCTATGATGATTGTGTTTTGAGCTAACCCGATGTGATATATTCATATATGTTGATTTGGTCAAATATGCTAGTTTGACTTGTTTTGACAGGAAGAGAACAAGATTGCAAATGTACCTTATTGACAAGTTACCAATGAGGTATGATGTGAATTTATTTTAAATTTATTTTAAATCTAATGGAAGTTTTGTGCTTGGTACAGGAATGCATGAAATTCCTGGTTGGGTGGTTAAAATCAACCACAAGAATTGGTAGCAACAACAAAATAAATTGGAACATGTAGCAGCATGCTGGTAAAGTATTCAGGAACAGGGCCATTGTGGGACACTGGTACCCAATAGTGTCCATTGATTTCCATGAGCATGCTATGACCGGTATGATGTGTTGAGGTAGGTATATGCCTTGGTTTTTGTATCTTCTGATGCGAGGAAGCCTTGCCAAGGGATGGACTGCCCGGATTAGGGGTGCCAGCAAAACTTGGAAGGTGAGTGACTGTACAGAAGGGGTGACTAGATTCCCGAGGGACTGTGTAGTAGAGAAGGGAAGGTCATGGATGGGTTTGTTTTGGTCATTAGCATTACCAGATGGAATCATATGCACATTGGGAGTGCACCCTAGAACAATGAGTCGATAATTGTTCGCTGAGAGGTCAAGTGGTGCAGGATTATAGTGTTGAACACTAGATGCAAATTTGACTTGTGGTGGATTCTGGACTTCCTGGGAAGGAGGTGAGTCCTAGTATTACTTTGAGGGTGGAGGCGTGAGCCTTTGGATTCCCTTGTTGATTGATATGACATCATATCATTTATTTGTTGGTTAAGAAAATGTGTATATGTGTATATCATTGTAAATACTGTAATGAGTTGTGTTATAAAGCTCCAATATGCGGTAGGGTTTTTATCTGGTCATGTTGTAATGATGTTTTTCTTTTGAGCGGGTCATTCATTGTAAATACTGAAACGAGTTGTGTTATAAAGCTCCATGGGAAGTATGTTTTATTTTCAGTATTCATGTTGGTTATAGGTGTCATTGAACACCAATGACGATGTTCCCTCAAGGGGGAGAGTTCTATAACAACCCTGCTAAAAATTCCATGTAAAAGTATATCTAAATACCACGGATGATGGGACACGTATTCCAAGTTGAATGGTGGGCAAGAAATCCTAGTGTGTGTTCATTTGGTTGTTTATGGCTAAGGAAATTGGCAAAGGCAATGGCTAAGGTATTAAAGAGGTAAAAAGGTATTTTGGAACAATTATTTATGAAAATAATGGAAATTAGGAAAAAGGAAGGTGAAAGGTCACATGTTGCATGTGAGGAGGAAATTGAAGGAAAATAATGGAAAATAAAGAAAATAGAGACCTCAATAATAAAAAGGCTTCTAAGGATCAGTGGGCAAGGCTTTTTGTCAGTTTAGCTCTGGAGCTCTCTCATTATTCTCTCTCTCTCATACTCTTGGACACTTAGAGTTTCTTGGAGCACTTTGGCATTGGAGAAAGAAAGGCAAAGAAGGCAAGAGGAAGAAAATATCAAGTAGGGAAAGGGAGGATCAAGCAGCTACAATAGGCTTCATTGCAGGTATCAACTTGCATATGTATTTTCCTTGCTAGATTTGGCATGCATGGGATTGCATGTGTTTCTTTTCTACCATGGTATGGGTTTTGCCAGGTGTGACAGTATTTTCAGCCTAGCCTTGCCATTTCTTGATAGCTTTGATGAGATGGGTTCTCTCATGCATTTTGTGGGGGATGGCCGCATTGGATTTAATGTTGAGTGGGGTGGATCTCTGAATTGAAAAACACAAGGTGGTAGTGGTCCCTAAACCAGATGAGGATGCATGAAGCTACTGACCTAGTAACCCCTAAACCAGACTGTGGGTTGCGGTAAAGCCAGATTGTGTGCCTCAGTGGGCCTAGGAATCCTTATCAATGAATGGCGGGATATACAGTTAAGCCAAGAGGTGGATTTTCTCTCCATTGGGCCTAGTGATTCTGGGATGGAATGCACGGTAAAGCCTGGAAAGTATGTCTCAGTGTAGGGCCTAGTGATCCCTAGATTAGACTGCAGATGCACGGTAAAGCCTGAGAGGCTAGGAGGCACCCAAATTCCTCACGGTGTAGGCAGAGAACTCTGGTGGCATACACTTTGATTGGTGTTTTTGGTGTGTTCTATGAGTGCCACATTCATGCTTGGAATATCGCACGAGGGTGATTGGCTAAGGAGATACTTGGCTCAGCTAATCTATGTTCGATTAGAATGTGGTAGTCCCATCACCGGTTGGTTCATTGCATTTATTAATGAGAAAATTCATTCCCTTGATTTTCATGTGCAAATGTACTGATATATATATATATATATATATATATATATATATATATATATATATATGGATTTTGATGGCTAATATGTCCATTATATTTATGTTCCTATTATGCTGGTTATATGTACATTTTATGGCAGCAACTATGTTTGGTTCTCAGCATGTTTTTACTTGTGTTTGAATGGATATTGTATTTATGACCAAATAAGTGACAAGGCAACAAAAGACATGAGGAAACAACGGTTCATGGTGATTCTCAGATAAGTATGAGATCCCTACACTTAATTCTCTTATTTACACATGTAGGTTACATGTTGATGATATGTTTGATGAAATGCTTGTCATGGCTAGTAGGGATCTGGTTATGATATTTTTCATCTTATTGCTTTTGCATCCTTCTTTCCTTGCATCCTTACTAATTCTAAGTGATCATTCCATTATGGGCAGTGTCCCGGGCTCTGGGCCAAAAAAGGTGGCCCAAATCCCAGAATGCTAGCATTAATGTTGAGACTAACTCACCTGGGTAGTGTCTGGGAAGCGTTATAAAGCACCTAGGCAGTGTCTGGGGAGCGTTAGTTCTGAAACTAAATGGCCTGAGTAGTGTCTAGGGAGTGTTACCCTGCCATTAAGTCTCTCAAACAATGGTGGGGCTTAGGGATAAGCAGTTTGAGTGGCTGACTTGTCTTCTGAAGTTTATGTGGATGATGTTGGATGACTATGTGTGATGTTCTATAAATTCCATTTCCTTAAAGTCACCAAGGAGATTGAATCTTATCATAGTGGCCTCTTGTCATTTGTTTACCCTAGCTGGCTGATTTCTTGGGTAGATGTGGGAGGAGGGTGTTACATATTCTTCCTATGATATATGACTGTATGGATATGTTGATGTTGATTGGGATCGTTATTGAGGAGATGAGAACATATGGGTGCTACCTTAGTATGACATCTTCCATGATGAGAGGTTCATAGCACGACGAGGTTGAGTATGTTATTGCTAGCATGGCTAGATATGAAGCAAGATGAAGAAGCATTTGAAGAGATGTTTGAGAAAGATCTGAATATGAGATGGATACATCACGATAACATAGAGATGCAGAGAATCCCATATATATAGTTGGGACTGAGATACTTTCATATATTGGGACAATACAGTTGTACGAGACAAGCCTTGGCTTGTGTTTGCCACCTCCTTGAGAGGGAGGATGATTATGGTATCCTTTTGTGATTTATATGATTATTTATGTTCTAACATGATATTTGATTTGATGTCATGTGTGAATAGGAGACAACTGCTACTCATACATGATGATTACTTGATACAAGTACAATGATATGAGTATGATGAGAGTAGCATTGATCGAGGACAGTGAGCCAAGCTCTTCCTCCCCTGTCTGAGCTCCCAGGGTGTGGAATTGAGATAAATGGATCTTGGGGTTGAGGGAACTCTGGAAAATAGGATATCACCCTTATCTGTTACCCACAAGGTTGGAGTAGTAGCTCACCCTATCTTGGTATTTGTAGAGTATACCCCAGTTGGAATCATACCCACAAGTTGGGTTTGTTGGGATTATCCCTCCATGTCTGGCCAATGGTTGAGGAGGCTTGGGGGCATGAGATCCTTACCTTTGGTAAGTCGGGTATCTTGTCTAAGCTAGTATTATGATGTAGGTGTTTTGTGACATGAATATTGAGGCTCACTACTAGGAATATTGGTAGGAAATAGGATGGGTTGAGTAGTAGCTCCATTATATCACCTATTACTCGATATGGGTTCGTAGTAGTAGCTCCCCCATGAAGCTCCCCGATGTGATTCCAGGTTTAGATATGCTCCCTAATAATATGCTCTTCAATGATGATACGAGTAGTAACCCATTGACAGATATTCTGGATAGTAGCCCATTGACAGATATTTTGGGTATTAGCCCATTGAAAGATATTCTAGGTACTAGCTTGTTGATAGATATTCCGGGTAGTAGCCTCTTGAAAAATATTCTGGGTAGTAGCCCATTGAAATATATTATGGGTAGTAGCCCATTGACAAAAATTCTTGATAGTAGCCCACTGAAAGATATTCTGAGTAGTAGCTCGCTGATAGAGATTTCAGGTTATGGCCCGATGAATAGAGGGTGGTAGCTTAAGCTCCCATCTAGTAACAAATTCTTCATCTTTTAGATTCGAGAATATTCGACACATGAGCAGGAACAATCAATAGATAAGCAAGAATAAGTAAGGGATGTACATTGATGAGATACTTCATATAGGACATATGATGACAGGAAGTCATGTTGATCGATGGTTAGATATTGGCAGGCAGAATTCTCCCTAGTTGAGAGGGAGTGTTAAATTTATGCAAATGCAGTCAAATTCTAGTTTTGATATCTCATATGATGAAGATAATAATTTTAATATATTCCTCTTTTTGAGAGGACCAAAATTGACCTAAAGAACACCTCATTTGGATAAGAAGAACTTGGTTTTTTGTTAGGTCCCTATAATATTAGTGATGCCCCCATTACTGTTGTAGTTGTATCCCTTATTAATATTTTTGTGCCCCTATTTTCCCCATATTGTTATTACTGTGCCCCATAGAATCCCTCTATTGTTAATTTTGTGCCTTTATATTATTATTGTTAGGTCGGCTTGGTTATATTGTGACCCCTTAGACTCCTATATATAGAAGGGAGGTTTTTTCATTTGAATCATCCAAGAATTGTTCATTTTTGTAATGTAAAGGAGGTCTCCCCCTTGAAGAGGCTGAATTCTAAGGCGTTTATCTCTCTTTTCTATCTTTTTGTGAGCTGGTTTCATAACATTTGGTATCAGAGCTTTGGATTCTAGGGTTTCCCTGCTCCAAACAGGTCATAGTGGAATTTGCGCTATAACTTTGTTTCTGCGATGTTTCAGATGCTAAAAAAAACCCATTCGGTTTGAAATCGTTATGAACCTCGGGTCCAAATTTAAGAGCTTTTCTTGCTATATTTGCGGATATATGATCTGAGGAAGTGGGCCTTTTTGCAGACTCCCGAATTTCATTCCAAACAGGTGACCTGGGGAAAATCGTCATAAATTTTGTTTCGAGCATCAGATTGAAATTTTGTAAGACGTTACAGAAATAGGACGGACTGTCGTTTCCTTTTTATATTTTTTAGATCCAAAGGTCAAAAAAGTGACATGTGGCACTTCATACAAGTTCGCTCTTCTGGAAAGGTATATAATCAGGTCATCTTGGGAGATTATGCATAACTCTGCCTTGGAGAATCTAAATTCTATTAGACTGGTGGCATTGGAAAGAGGACACAGAGGGATACTGCAGGTCGCAATTTCAGAACTGGATGTTCCGAAGTTACAGAGATACATCAGATTCAATATCGAGCTCCTACAAAGTGAAAAAAAAGGTGTGTAGTTTTTTTTTTAATTTTGCATAAGCTTGGTTTGAAAAATTAGTTTGAAGGAATTTAAAGGCCATAGTAAAGCATTTTTATTGGTAATTGATGCCCCGAGGAAAGAAAATGCAAACACCTAGTAAGCAACCTGAAAGCTCTAGCATGACTCATGAAGAAGAGGAAGAAATGCAACATGATATATCAAAATTACGAGACTAAGTGCAATAAATGTCACTCGCACAAAAAGTAACAGAATCTAATATGGATGGTTTAAAGAAAGATGTAGAAGCTAAGATGCATGGCGTGGAATCTAAGATGGATGGTTTAAAGAAAGGTGTAGAAGCTAAGATGAATGGCATGGAAGCTAAGATGATTGGCATGGACGCTAAGATGGATGGCATGGACGATAAGATGGAAGAATTGAAGATAAATTTGAATAAGTTGCTACAAGAAATAGTCACTAATGGTGAAAGGGTAGTAAAGGAAACTCATGATGAGAACAAAAGAAATGTTAATCATGATTTCATAGACTCTAATGTTGGATTGAAGACCCACCATATTCCAAAAATCGATATGAGGAAGTTTGATGGCAAGGATCCTGCAACATGGATACTATAGATGGATCAATTTTTCAATCTCCATAATGTGAAAAACACACAAAAGGTATGTATTGCAACTTTATATTTGGAACCAAATTAGTTTGTATGGTATCGATGGCTTTTCTCTCGTAAACAGATTGTCATTATTTTTATGGGAGAAATGACAGCACATTATAAGGATATAAAAAGCAACACTTTTTTTAGCCAATTGATAAGTCTCAAACAAAAGGGTTCAGTGATGGAGCACATTGAGGAGTTCCAAAAATTGAACATAAGGGTAAAATATATTCCAGAGGAGCATAGGATTGATGTGTTCATAGGGACTTTAAAGGATAATATCCAAAATGAGGTTCGCATTTGGGAACCTGATTCATTGGAGAAGGCATTCAAGTTAGCAAGAAAAATGGAAAGCAAAATTATGGCAACCAGAAAGCCTACCATTCACAACTATAAAGATGGAAGTGTTGTTTCCCCTAGCCTTCCACAACCTATAAGGTTGACACCACAACAATTGGAAGAAAAAGGAGCAAAAGGGCTTTGTTACAGTTGTGATAATACACTAAAGGTCATAAGTGTTCTGAGAAGAAATTATTCTACATAGATTGTGAAGGGGAGGAAGAAAAGGACAAGAAAGGTCAAAAGAAGAGGATATACTCCAGGAACAAATCCTAGATAAAGAAGAAATGAATCTGACCATATCTTGTAATGCATTGGCTGGAATTACCACTCCTCAAACCATCAAGATAGAAGGACATATCAAGAAGAAAAAGGTAATAGTGTTGATTGATTCAGGAAGTACCCATAATTTTATTCATTGTAAGATAGCAAAAGAATTGAATTGCTTCCTATATCCAGCACCAGAGTTTCAAGTGATGGTTGCAAGTTGTGGAACCATAAATTTCTCTAGAAAGTGCCATAATATCAAGCTATCCATGGGAGAATATGTATTGAACAACCCAATGCTTTCCATTCTAATGGGAGGTGTTGATGTTGTACTAGGAGTCCAATGGCTACAATCCTTGGGTACAATAGCTTTTATCTTTCAAGAACTTTTCATGAAATTTTCTGCGGAAGGAAAGGAAATTGAATTAAGGGGTATTATAGGGAAACCGAGAAAAATAATCAGCTCTAACGGTATGACAAAGCTTCTAAAAAAGGAACAACGAGGTGTAATTTCACAATTATGTTCGCTAGATGTTTCCACATTGAAATCATCTATTTCTCCAGATCTCCAAAAAGTCTTGGACAATCATTCCAAGGTATTTGAGACTCCTAAACATCTCCCACCCATTCATGATCATGATCATGCTATTCATTTGATTCTAGGAAGTGTTCCTACAAACATCAGGCCATACAGATATCTCTATGCCCAAAAGAGTGAAATTGAACGTATGGTTGCAGAAATGCTAGAGGCTGGTATAATTTAACCTAGCCAAATTTCTTTTTCTGCTCTAGTAGTATTGGTGCACAAGAAGTATGGATCATGGCACATGTGTCTGGATTATAGGGAGCTCAACAAGCTCACTATTAAAGATAAGTTTCCCATTCCTGTCATTGATGAATTATTGGATGAATTGCATGGATCAATTTACTTCACCAAGTTGGATCTTCATTAAGGATATCATCAAATCAGAATGAAGACTAAAGACATTCTGAAAACAGCATTTAGAACTCATGAGGGTCACTATGAATTTTTGGTCATGCCTTTTGGCCTTACCAATGCACCTTCTACATTTCAAGGTTTGATGAATTCCATTTTCAAACCCTTCCTTAGAAAATTTGTGTTAGAATTTTTTGATGATATACTAATCTACAGCAAGTCTTGGAAGGATCATGTTGAACATGTTGACAAGGTGCTACAACTATTGGAGGAGAAACAATTATATGCAAAAAGATCCAAATGTTTCTTTGGACTACAAGAGGTGGAATATCTAGGTCATATTGTATCTCATGAAGGAGTTAAGGTAGACCCTAGCAAAATTAAATCCATTAAGGAATGGAAAATCCCCACATCCATAAAGCATCTACGAGGATTTCTTGGGTTGACAGGGTATTATCGCAAGTTTGTTAAGAATTATGGGAAAATAGCAACACCTCTAACAACATTATTGAGGAAAGATGCATTTTCATGGACTCCAGAAGCAACAAAGGCATTCGAACATCTTAAAGAGGCAATGTGCCAAGCACCAGTCTTAGCTACACCAGACTTCACAAAAACCTTTATTGTGGAATGTGATGCTTCAGGAAATGGAATTGGTGTTGTTTTAATGCAAGATGAAAGACCCATTACTTTCAAAAGTCGTCCAATCAAGGGAAAGTATTTACACAAAGCTATTTATGAGAAGGAAATGTTGGAAATACTACATGCACTTAAGAAATGGTGACCCTACCTAATGGGAAGACACTTCAATATAAAAACGGATCATGATAGCCTTAAATGCTTTTTAGAACAAATATTATCCTCTGAAGAGAAAAAAAAATGGGTCACAAAGATGTTGGGTTATGACTTTGAAATCATCTACAAAAGAGGGAAGCAAAATGTTGTGGCAGATGCACTCTCAAGGAAGGATTAGGATGTGGAAGCATTGTTGTGTGCCATTTCTATTATCCAACCAGATTGGATAAATGAAACAAGGGAGGAATGGAAGAATGAGGAAGAAGTGTGGGCACTTATTCAAAAGTTACAACAAGATTCCAACACATCTGATACATTTAGCTGGAAAAATGATTCGTTATGGTACAAATATCACTTATACCTCTGCAAGAATTCCCAACTCAAACAAAAGATTCTTCTGGAATTGCACGCTTCTCCCTTAGGAGGGCACTCAGGATTTTTAAAAACCTACCACAGGGATGGCCTTAAATCAGATATTCAAAAGTTTGTGGCGGAATGTTTGGTTTGCCAACAAAATAAAGTTGAAACAATTAATACACCAAGTCTATCACAACCTTTATCCATTCCAAGCCAATGTTGGGAGCAAGTTTCTATGGATTTTATCACAGGTTTACCCAAGTATGAGGGAAAGAGTGTCATCATGGTGGTAGTTGATAGACTTACCAAGTATGCACACTTTTGTGCATTATCACATCCATTTAAAGCCAGTACAGTTTCTACTGCATTTATGGAAACAATTCAAAAGCTACATGGAAACCCAAAGATTATTGTAAGTGACAGAGATCCCATATTTACTGGAAATTTTTGGACAGAATTATTTTCTTGTCTTGGTACTCAGTTAGCTCATAACTCATCTTATCATCCTCAATCTGATGGGAAAACTAAGATAGTAAACAAATTTTTGGAAGTATATCTTTGTTGCTTTGCATCTGATAAACAGACACAATGGGTCAAATGGTTGCCTATCACTGAATGGTGGTATAACACTTCCTTCCATACTGCAACAAAAATGACCCCATTTATGGCACTTTATGGATATCAACCACCATCCATCACATCATATCTAAGAGAAAATTCTAAGGTTCAGGTAGTGGAACATCACATCGAGCATCAACAACAAGTTCTCCAACTCTTAAAGGATAACCTCATGTTGGCATAGAATAGAAAGAAACAACAGGAAGGTCAACATCGCAATGAAAGAAGTTTTGATGTAGGTGACTAGGTATTCCTACGGCTACAACCATATAAACAAATGTCCCTCAAGCAAGCTAAGAAGGATAATAAATTATCACCAAAGTATTATGGTCCATACAAGGTGTTGCAAAATATTGGTACTATGGCATACAAATTGGAGCTTCCTGCAACTTCTCGAGTGCACCCAGTTTTCCATGTTTCATGTTTAAAGAAGGTTATAGGCGACAAGCTCCTAGTTCAAACAATATTTCCAGAACTTGATGAGGAAGGAAAAATTATATTGGAACCAGAAGCAGTCACAGAAATAGGAACTTGACAGCTATGAAATCGATCCATTTCGGAGCATCTCATTAAATGGAAGAACTTATCCACTGAAGATTCCACATGGGAGGATGAGAATTTTATGCAAAAGCATCCAGAACTACTCAAGCATTGAGGACAACACTTTTTTGAAGGAGAGGGGCATGTTAGATCCCTATAATACTAGTGATGCCCCCATTACTATTGTAATTGTATCCCTCATTAATATATTTGTGCCCCTATTGTCCCCATATTGTTATTACTGTGCCCCATAGAATCCCTCTATTGTTAATTTTGTGCCTTTATATTATTATTGTTAGGTCAGCTTGGTTATATTGTGACCCCTTAGACTCCTATATATAGAAAGGAGGTTTTGTCATTTGAATCATCCAAAAATTGTTCATTTTTGTAATGTAAAGTAGGTTGCCTCCTTGAAGAGGTTGAATTCTAAGGCGTTTATCTCTCTTTTCTATCTTTTTGTGAGTTGGTTTCATAACATTTTTAAATTTATGTTCCCACTCATGTATATTGGATAGGTCAGCCTCAACATCAAGTGGACCCTCATGGAAGCCTATAAATAGAAGATACCTCAGGCTCATTTGGACACATTAATCAAGCCATATTCTCTTCTCTTCCATTGTCTTGGTTCGAACTGGTCTGACATACAAAGTTCGCACAAGGGTCCAAAACTACAGGGTTGAAGCTCACACGAATCTAGGGTTTTTGTTTCTCTATCGTTGGCTCATAACTAAGCATTCTCAGCCCTAGATGCACACACAAAGTGGTCAACAGTGCATTTTGGAAGCCTCAGACGCTCACACATTAGCCTAAAGGGAGCGTCTAGGGTTTCTAGAGTAGATCAGGCAGTTTGGTCCCCGGACGCATGCACAAAGTGGTAAAGGGTGCATCTAGGAAGCCTCAATTGCTCATACAGTAGCCTAAAGGGTGTTTCTAGGGGTTTGAGGTAGATCTGAGTGTATTTTTTCGCTGATCGCACGCATACAGTTCACCAGGGAGCATCCAGGACTGCCATAATGGCTCGCACAACTCCTCCATGCATCTGGACCTAAAATATGAAACTTCAGTACTCTGAAGATTCCACTTAGTGATAACACTGTTCAGCAATAGGCTACAAACTATGAGAGTACATTACAGTCCTCAGAATCAGGGTTTTGAATACATGCATGTTTAGGTTCATTTCATGGATGTTCTAGTTGTTGTGAAGATATGGATCAGTGTACTCTCTTTTGGAGCATCATTTGATGACAATCTATAAGAAGAATAATTTTCAAGGGTTTTCCCCATAATGGGTTTTTCCTTGGTCTCTGACCAATCCTAGTGTCTCTATGTGTTCATGCTTTTCTTCTAATGTTCCTTTATGTTCCGTTGCATTGATGATAATGATATTGTTCTTTCTACATAGTTACATATGCTGATGAATAATGATGTAAATTTGAATAATGTCATGACGTTAAGGGGTGAGCTTATTGTATTAATTAAGAAATGCAATTATCAAAGAAAAGAACAATATAGCCCTAAGAAAATTTAACACTTTCCCCTACAAGGAATAAAGTAGAAGAGGTATATTCAAATTAATAACACTAACAAATGAAAAAGAGGCATAAGACAAAAGAGAAGGGGACCTTTTGCCATGGAAAATTTTAGGGGATAATATTCGCAAGTTGGCTAATTTTCCATGATTTTTCCCAAAAAAAGGATTCACCAATTTCCATTTTTAATAAAAATGATTCGCCCATATTTTACAATATAAAACTATTTTACCTTAAAAATCACCAACATTATATAGAGAGTATATATCAAATCATTATCAATTTGAATAATTTTACAAATACATCAATAAACATTTTATAGTTTTCATATTAGGGACTCGTGAGATTCACCAATATTTTTAAACTTCAAGATAAATTTCCATCCTTAACATTTTCCCTGCCTTTGGCTTGTGTGAGCAGGTACTCATGGAAACCAAACTAAACAAGCAACCTCAATGACATATATAGAAATTGTTGAAGAGAATGGATTTTCATAAGGATTTCAGCCTTATCACACTATTTAAAAACACTCTCAGATCATGCAAACAAAACCAAGGTGAATGGTTAGATGACAGGAGCAATAAAAAATAACAAATGCAAAATAGTCTGAAGAATTTGGCCCAAAACTTGATAGTTTCTAGGACCGACCAAAAGGGATTTAAAAATCTCAACAAGAAAGAAGTAACATGGGTGTGTAGAAATTTGAGGCAACACCTACATGTGGGAATATCGAGGCAATGCTTGGGCTACTGGAAAATCCAAAAGGAGTTGGAAGTGAACCTCACCCCCTCCAAGAGGCAAAACCTTGGCGGAGGAAAACAACAAAGACACATGACAGAGGAAAGGGAAAACAACCCTATTCAAACTATCATAACAAATAAGAAATGTCATATATGGTTAAAGGAACTCAACCATAGATCTTGACATCCATGTGAAGGGAGTGAGTTGGCACCTAATAAGGATACCATGTGGCACAGATCACATGACTGCTAGGACCCAAAGACCTCACAAGAATATATCCATGTAGGTCATCTAAAAAACAACCTTATGATAACCAGCCACCATAAAAACCTATAGATATGCCATTGAGTGATATCCAATTTCCACCATATTCTATCACTCATACTCCTTTTCTCTACCCGCTGCCTGGTTTTGTCTCACATCAAGTAATGGTGACACTTACATTACCTAACCTAGCTCTGGGGTTACATGTCTGGTTTCTAGCACCCCCGATTGCATCAGTGGTGCCAATCACCATACCCATTAATCATGTTCAATCCTTATCATAAGGTTGTCACAAAAATGGTGAAGAATTCCATAACTAAAAAAGAAAATAACTAACACGAAAATTAGAATGATTGAAATAATGGAATATGAAATATGAAATATGAAATATGACTATAACAATCCTATAGATGACTTTAATAAAAAAAATTATCATTGTTGTGTATTGCAGGAGCTAGGGAAGGCCATGGAAACAAATGAATTTATTTCCAATGAGTAAAAACAACATGATTTGGGGCATTAGGTACTTAAATATCACATTAATTTAAAAAATATAAATAAAATTAAATTTAGTTTCCCACTCCTTTTTTTCCTAAACCTAGTAATTTATATAGTTTATTATTCAAACTTGACAAAAAATAATGATGTTGTTGATTATTTTAGGTGGAAAATGTGTTTGCAACAAATCCAAAGTTGAGTCCTTTTACTATAAAACAACCAAAATATGTACACAAGGGTGGACCCCATGCTGTTAAAGCACA
Source organism: Pinus tabuliformis (assembly GCA_031772625.1). NCBI lineage: Eukaryota > Viridiplantae > Streptophyta > Pinopsida > Pinales > Pinaceae > Pinus > Pinus tabuliformis. Next base: position 681,947,191 of record CM062815.1, on the reverse strand, counting down.
TCACATGAGAAAATGGGTGGAAGAATATATGACAATTGAATCTGCAATTACATGGGATGAATACCTTGATATAATTTTTTTTTTTTCTGAGGAAAAAAGAAAAACTTTTTATTAATGACTATAAAAAGTTTTTGTACATATTGTTCATGAGCCATGCAATGGCTCATAAAGGTCCCAATCTTCTCAACCCATAGGGAGCTATTCTGCTGTTATAAAAATCTGTAGGAGTCTTCCTCCCGGGAGGATGCAAAGTCAGTATACAAACATGACATAAAGAAACCTGGGGTCACCTTCTACGAAGGGTAAACAACCCCATACTACATCAAAAAGAATGTAAATGTCTGTTATCCAGTGATAAAATAGCAAAAAGGAATATATATAGGCTGTTATCTGTATGCTATAAACCGGAAAAAGAAAACTGTAAAGTAAAATATATACAAGAGCAAAATCAGATAACAATATCTGAGAGAAAAGCTGTCAAAAATGTAGTTATAAACTGAGATCAAAGAGGCTGTGCATATGGAGGCTGATCTGTTCTGTAAGACTGTCCCTGTCTGGTCTCTTCTATTGCCCAGCTGCCCGGATCCTGTTGTAGACCAGCTTTAGAAAGCTGATCTGCCTCTTCGTTCCTGTCCCTGTATATATGGCAAATTGTAAACCTGTTAAAATAAGTCTTCAGATAAGAAATTTCTTCAACAATTGTTTTCAAAATCTGGTTTTGACAAGTTGCAGTTCCATTGACCCAGTTAATGACATTTAGTGAATCTCCAAAAATCTGAATGGTGTTGATGTCTCTGTGATGAAGCCAGCATAAAAGGTATCGTAAGGCCGAAAGTTCAGCAAAGTTGTTTGTGCCTGTACCCAACCCAACAGAAGCTTTTAAAGAATGTTCCGAATTGATGTGTATGCACAGTCCTGCACCAGCTCTATTATTTTGGGAAGCCCCATCAAAGTATCCACACGGTATGCCCTCCTGAATATTGATATGTAATTGTTTTGATTTGGGTTTTTTGTCCTCGGGTGGAGGCAAGGCTGAATAAATGGCTGAGATATTAGTGGCTATAACATAAGAAAGTGTATCCTTATCTTGAAACAGGCTCTTGTTTCTGGCAAGCCAAACTCCCCAACAGAAAATAAGGGGCAGGTTCCTCATATTCCCTTCAGGATAGGATTTCCACCATTTCCTCCAAGCCACATCCAAAGGATCATGCCCCCACTGTGCTTTTACCTTGAGAAGAGCAGTGACCTCCTCCCAGATCTTCCTTGAGAAAACACAGGTGGTGAAGAGATGGCTGGTAGTTTCCTCATCAGATTTACATAAGGGGCATCGCCCTGGCCCAACTAAAAACCTTGTCTGTAATGTTTCCCATGTTGGAACCTTCCTTTTTAAGATGCACCAGAGAAAGAGCCTAGACTTGGCAGGGCATTTTAATTTCCATATATCTTTGGCCCACCAATCCGGAACTCCCCAGCCTTTCTTTCCCATTAGAAAAGAATAACCATCTTTTGGGGAATACTCCCCGGAATTGCTTTGTGCCCATAACAAGCAATCAGGTTCCTCCTTAATCCTGACATTAGATCTTTGCAATTCTTTAATGAAACCCGCCCATTCATTCTTCCATCTAATGTTTAACCCTAATTCTTCATCATCCTTCCATGCCTGTCCCCAGATAGTGGACTGGCCCACTCTTTCCACCTGATTTAGTGATGAAATACCTTTAGAATCAAGGTGTCGAAGAAGCCCTGGGGATAAAGCAAAAGCTTCATTGCATCCTATCCAAGGGTCTCTGCCAATCCTGATCTGTCTCCCATCTCCCACCTTCCAAGCTAATCCTTGCTCAATCACTGAAAAGGCTTCCACCATGGCCTTCCAGACTACTGAAGAATTTTTTACCTTCTTGTTTTGACTCCGGATCCACTCTTCCAAAGGCATTGGATCTATGTACTTCCTTTTCACCACCCTTGTCCACAGGTTTTCCATGGTTATTAGTCTCCATCCTGATTTTGCTGCTAAAGAGATGCTAAACTCAGGGAGTCGTTTTATCCCCCATCCTCCCCATTCTTTAGGTCTGGCTACTTTGTCCCAAGCTACCCATGGTAAACCCGAGGAATCCTTTGTTCCTGCCCATAGGAATCTGCAACAGATTCTTCTAATTTTCTCCATTACTCCTTTGGGAATCCAAGTTAGGGCTGCCCAATACACTGGGATGGCTAATAGGACTGATTTAAGAAGGGTCAATCTACCAGCTCTGGACAGCCATCTAAAGCTCCAGTGAGATATTCTGGATTCTATCTTTGCTATGAGCCAGTTCCAATCATCTTTTTTGTAGGCAGCTGGCTTTAACCAAAAGCCCAGATATTTGAAGGGAACTTCCAGGGGTTGACTAGGGAAAGGAAATAGTTTAGCCATTTGATTCGTTCCCCTTCTTTCAAAATCTGCCATACAAGCTTGTGATTTCCCAGAATTAATCTGCATTCCAGTTGCTTTTAGAAATAGATCAAAGATACATTTTAATTCCTTTAATTCACTACCAGTACCATTGGTGAAAATCAAGATATCATCAACGAAAAGAAGGTGAGTGATGTAGAGATTAATTGCTACCTCGATACCTTTTACCTTTTCCTCTCTTCTGGCTTTGTGAATCAGTCTACTGAGCCCTTCTGCCACAAGGAGGAATAGGAGAGGGGATAAAGGGCACCCTTGTCTGAGACCCCTCTGGCTGTTAAAGAAGGAGGAGGCTGCTCCGTTGACCAGTACAGCAAAGCTAACATTTGTGATGCACCCCATGATCCAACTGACGAAAGGATAGCTGAAGCCCACATGTGTTAGTAGCATCCTTAGATATAGCCAGCTGATCCTATCATATGCTTTGGAAAGGTCGATTTTAAGAACAGCTCCCTTCTTTTTCTTCATTTTGATACTGTGGATAACCTCCTGGGCTACACCAATGGCTTCATGTATCTGTCTACCATCCAGGAACCCAAATTGTTCCATTGATATATTTCTTGACAGAATTGGTGCAATTCTGAGAGCTATAACCTTTGAAATAATCTTGTAAATGCAATTACATAAAGAGATAGGTCTAAAGTCTTCAAAACTGTCCGGCTCATCCTTTTTGGGGATAAGGGCAATAAAAGTAGAGTTAAAGGGTCTATAGACAACTCCTTTCAGCCTGGACTCTTCAACTACTTCAGTTATCTCTGCTCCAATCTGTTCAAAAAAGTGGAGGAACAGTTCTATAGTCCAGCCATCAGGGCCTGGACTTTTGTCTTTGCCCATAAGCTTCATAGCTGTTTCAATCTCCTCCTTAGTAACCGGAATTGTAAGGTCTTCTGCTTCATCTTCCTCAACGAATCTAGGAAAACTTTGCACAGTTTTGAAGACTTCTGCAATAGTAGCCTCCCCCGGGTCTGCAAAAATATTTTGAAAATGTCTTTTTCCTAAGCCAGAAAGCTCTGGAAAGGAACTGACTTCTCTCCCTTCTTCATCTTTAAGGTGCCAGATAGTATTTGAAGATTTCCTTCCTTTTGCAAAATTATGGAAAAACCTAGTGTTCTCATCTCCAGATTTTAGCCAAATTGCCCTACTTTTAATCCTCCACTCCTCTTCCCTTTCCAACAGAAGTTTGTTTTGCTGCTTTTCTAATTGAAGGATTCTGTCCTTTGAAACTTGTGAGGAGTATCCATCTGACTCCATACTCTCCAACTGCTTCAGCTCCTCCCTTATACTGATCAACTCCTCATTTTGTTTTATTTTCCTGTCCTTTGCCCAGGAAATTGTAGCTTTCTTCAATCTTTTTAAATTCTCCATGAATAAAAAACATTTATCCTCTCCAGCATTGAGATCAGGGTGGTTCCAAGATTCTTTAAACAGATTGCCATAAGTAGGGTCTTGGAGCCATGCAGGATTGAACTTAAAAGGAGCCGGGGGTTTGTGAGGAGGAATAGATATGTCTAAGAAAATTGGGAAATGATCTGAATTCCCTATTTCCTCCACCCACTGTCTGATCAAAGGAGCTTTTGAAGATAATGGCTCCGTTAACAGAAAGCGATCTATCCTTTTGGCAATCCGTCCTTCTCCTATCCTGCGATTTCTCCAAGTAGGTTTAATCTTAATTGGGGAGGGATCGATTAAATTTTTCTCCGTAATGAGGTTATAGAAAAAATCAGTAAGGGGATCTTCTCTCGCAGATGGGCCCCAAGCTTCAGCTCTACCCATAGAAAAATTTAAATCACCTCCCATGATCATCAAGTGTGAATTCATAATAGATTTTGTCATCAAATCTTCCCAGAAAGATTCCCTGCCCTGACATGGCCCATAGATATTTACAAGAGTGATGGCAAAAGAGAAGTCTGGGGATATTATCTCCATACCCAAAACATTTTTCATCCCCCAGTGATTTAAGACTTTAACCCGCCCTTCTCTGTACCCGATTGCAATGCCCCCCGAATGGCCAGAGGCATCCATAGCAATGAAAACCCACCCAGGCAGAAGGGTTTTAAGCATAGGTTCAATCTCAGAAGCCTTCCCCAGGGTTTCTTGTAGAAAAATAACATCTAATTTAGAATTAGTTATCCAATCTTTCAAGGCCAGTTTTTTAGGTTTGCTGGCCAAACCTCTGCAATTCCAGGATGTCAAGATCATTTAATAACACCCTCTGGGGGGTGTATTGCTCTAAGAACCCCCGTGATCGAATGTTGTTTTCCATCTGCAACATCCAATTTGGCTTTTAGCTTTGCCTTGGATATGTCTGATTTCCTTCCTCGTTTGTTTTTGGAACTGTTTTGTAAATGTATTGGTCCCAAACCACCTACAAACCCCTGACCCTCATGGTTCCCTCCCGATGACCTCAGGTTATAAGGGCATGGTGGTCGGGTTACAGTGAGTGAAAGAGGAGGCCATTTGTCTTCACAATTTATATCCAGGGACGGTAAAACTTCGGCTATGGTTTCCACACTTGGACATGTCATTGTATGATCCATATTATCATCATTAATATTATCTTGCTCTTGGTTTGATAAAGAAACAGTATTTCCATTAACAGAGTTTTGTTCAGGAGGATTAAGAGAAGGAATAGGAGTCCCGGAAGACATACCCTTTTCCGGTTCGTCGATTAGAACTTGTTTTGTATATTCTTTCTCAACGAACTCTTCCACCGCTTCCGCTTCTGTATTGGTCTCCTCCACAGCTACCTCCGGATTCATGTCATTTACCACAGCATCCTCCTGAGTTTGAACTCCTTCGTCCTCTGGCTCCTTTACAATCTCCTCTGTCTCCATATTCTTTGGTACTTGTGTTTCCGGCATTTCGTGCTCCATCGTCAACTGAACCTCTGCTTGAGCATTATCTCTATTAGCTGTAGTCCTTCGGAAATGTCATCTTCTTCTCATCTGTGGGCAATCTTTTGCCAAGTGCCCATACTCATGGCACCTATGGCATCTGAATGGCAGGTATTCGTAGTCTAATATCTGCTCGTATACATAGTCATCGAATTGAAGGTTGATTTTTTGTGCCAATCCTCCACTCGGGTTGAGCATGACAAGAATGCGTGCTATTGCCCTGTTCTTCGATGTCAAATATCTCATATCCGCTTCCAGATAAGCCCCCAACCTGTTTCCAATAGTTTTGAATACTTCCTCTGTCCATAGAAAAGATGGTAACCCCAGAGCATGCACCCAAACTGGAAACTCGTCCGTTCTCTCCTTTATTGCATCAAATAGAGGGTTCCATTTCTTTAGCAGAACTGGAATGTTCCCTATGTGCCAGTTTCGCTGAAGCACCCAATCTGCCGAATCTCTATCTTCGAATCGAAGCTTAAACCATCCCTTTGCAAGTACTAATGCTTCAAACTGTAAAGGGCTATCTGTTACGAAGCATTTCTCACCCCAATCTTGTAGAAAATCAGAAGTGAATTTCTTACCTCTGGCCCTGCCGACCAAGGTACAGTCTGCAACAGCTAGGGCTTCTACCATGGACACCTCCATCCCAAGGATCAAATTACCTGCAATCGCCTGAGATCCAATGGGTCTCTGCGGCTTCCTTTTTGCCCCTTTGTATCTACACTCTTCCTCCGGCGTTCTTATGCCTTCTCGTCCATCGTTCCTCGCATGTGTTAACTGTGCAGTGCCCAAATGGGGTTCTGACTCCGGCTGAGATGGGATCTGACCCAAGAGCCCCGATTCGCCATTCCCAGAGGGGAAGAAATCCGACTCCAGCCCATCATAACCTACCTGCCCCCCTACTGTAGAAACTCCGGGATCCCTTGTTGAAAAACCTATATGGTTTTGGGTTTCTCTTGGAAGGGAAGCCCTCGAAAGTGAAGTAATGACTCCTTGAGCCCGAGTATGTACATTGCCTGCCGTAAGCCCTAAGTGGGAGATATTTCCTAAACCCTTCGAGGCTGTAAACCGTGAAATCGGAGATTTCCCTTTTGGGTCAGTGGACAGACCACCCACATTCGCTCCTCCCGGCACTATTGCTTTCGCGACTTGTATGGGGGTTCCCTCTGAGCCAGAACTGTGTACCCCGTGACCCGAATCCTTACCATGGGGCAAAACCTGTTGGGTTTCCACCTGTGATAACGCCTCCAGACTTGGAAGTTCAAAGGGTCCAAAGTAATGTTCAACGTTGTGTTCAGTGACATCCTTCCCCCACATGGTGAGGAGGTCTTCTACATCCGGGTCCAGTGCTAACAACTCGGCGGGGTTAACCATGGTTGGGGCCGTTCCAATGCAACCGACAGTCAAAGGAGGTAACCTTCACGGGAGACTTGTTGTTGTAAACGGAAAATACTGGCGGATGAGGGTAACAGTATGGAGATTAAACTTACAAAACAAGAGCATTTACCAAACTCGCGAAACCTCCACCTGCCAGTTGACGAAGCTGAAAGGTATTTCCCCGCGACGGCAACTGTGCAAAGCTTCTGACCCGTTCACCTAACCGAGACCTGTGCGCGGTTCCGCCCTCTGCCCAGGTATCGAAACCCTGACCAGCTCCATTCCCGCTCCCGCAATATTAGTTTCCCCACCTTGATATAATTTTTATACTTTGTGGGTGTTATAAATAAGTTCATATAGAAATTAATGTACAATATAAGTACATTATATAGTCTATTCTCTAACCTTGGAAACAATAATTCTTGTATCAATTATTTTAGGTTGACAATGTAATAAGAACAAATGAGGAGTTTAGTCATTCTAATAGACCAATAAAAATACATGCATATGGACGTGGCCTACGTCGTACAAATAAATCATGAAAAAATAAATGCGTGTAAGAGGATATGTCAATGGACTTTGTAGATACAATAGAAAATCAACACAATGAACAAGAGTTTCATCATGATGATACTACATGCATGGATGAATACTTTGAGATAATTGTTGTTTGTGGATGTTCCTAAGGCAGAAAATCCAAGAATATGAAATCATTGTGGCTTATTTTTAAAAATATGTGTTCAAAGATAATATTTTTAATTTATTGTATATATGTATATTTAATATTGTTTTATTGAGTAATTTATTGCATCTATCTTTGAAATAGATCCATGTTTTACCCAATATTTGTTATCTAACATTAAATAATGGTTGCATTTAATTATAGATCAATGGTGTTGATGATACACCCACTAATGATCAAGGTCCAACCAGAACATTAAGAATTAAATGAGATGATCCAATTCATCCTTTGAACCATACTAGGAGAAGAAGAGAAGCGTAGAAGACATCACTATTACATGAAAATTTTGAGGAATTGATGAAATTAGCATACACTAATGACATGCCATCCATTGTTTAGAGTGTAGATGTTGATGAAAATGTAATGCATGAAGAAGGATTGAACAAAATTCTCACATGTTTCTTTGGGGATGGAAACAATGATGAGGGTGATGATCCTATTCATAATAATGATGATGCAAATATAGAGGGAAATTACCACCAAAATAATTATATGATTTCAATATTAATGAATCAATTAAGCAAGCAAAAAAGATAGTTGTGTTCAAATCAAGTGCAAGTAGAACATCCAAGCTTTCATGCACATTAATACTACTGGAAATCAATTCATTATTTGGTTGGTCAGACAAGAGCTTCACTACCTTACTAAAGTAATTTGAATTATTTTTCTAGTTTTGCACTGTCAATTTGTGTCCTCAATTAGAACATAATTACTACATTTATATTTATTTTAGGTGGATTTTAAATTATGGTATACAAACAATGCTATAGATGACATTTCTAACATGTGGGTTTGAAAAAAAAACTTATAGGGCTCTACAAGATAAAATATTCCCTGAAGATAATGTGTTGCCATCAACTTGTAGAGAAGTGTGTTAATTGTTGTTCGAGCTAGGGATTGAATATAAGCAAATTCATGCATGTAAAAATTATTTCATCTTATATATAGATGAATATAAAAATAATGAAGAATGCATTGTATGGAAAGAGAAAAGATATTGTACAAATTTACAAGGTCCCACTGTTCCAAATAAGGCTTTATGACAAATGCCAATTATTCCTATACTACAATGGATGTTTCGTTGTAAATATATTTCACAATTGATGAACTAACATGCAAAGAATGGGAGTAAACATGGATTCATGTAAATTCCTATGGAATACAAAGTAATGAAACATATAGAGGAAAAATGGCCAAGAAAATTCAAAGATGAACCTCACAGTATTAGGTTAGGATTTGCAATGGATGGAGTGTGCCCTTTCTAATTCCTAATCTCAAATTATAGATTTTTCCAGTTGGATTGATATTATACAATATCCCCCCATGGATGAGTGTTAAAAGGAACACCTTATGTTAATTCTCATCGTTCTAGGAAAACATCAAGTGAAAAAAATGGATTTTTTCATTGGGCCTTTTATTGATGAGATGCAACTGTTATGGAAAGGCATAAGAATGTATGACATATCAAGTACTCAATCAAATCGGTCCTTCGTTTTTTATGGCATACTATTTTGGACAATTCATTATTTCCCTGGACTTGGTGATTGTTCTGGTAAGATATCAAATAATCTGCATATTTGCAGTACATCATAGTTTATTTTCAATTCAACTTATATATAAGTATTACATTATTATTGTTGTCTTATGTAAGCTAGTTAGTGAATTACATAGCTACAAACAAAAGGGATTTTTGCATGCCCAAGATGTGTAGAAAAATCAAGGGGTGATATTCTAAAGATATACACAAAGTTATTTATGCAAACAACAAGGCTTTTCTACTACCAGACCATAACTTCAAATAATGCCTAAAGAATAAATTTCATGGAAAATTCAAAATAAAGCTCCTCCCAAGGTTATGGGTCTAGGAAATTAGCTTAAAATGTGTGAAGATGCTGAATCAAAATCTTGGAGCCATTTTTTTGTCATGATCATTCAATTGAGGAACCATAACAAGTTATGGTTGAAATGCCAAAAGGAATGAAAATGAAATCCATATTTTAATATCTCCCTTATTAAAAAGATCTATTAATATATCATTTATTAGATCCGATGCATATTTTAAAAAATGTCCCTGATTCTATTTTTCAGCATACATCAAGAAAAGATAAAGACAGCTTATCAACAAGGAGAGATATTACTCTTTCACGTACCAAATTTGATACAAGACATTTGTGGCCAAGTAAAGAAAACAAATCATATGCATAAGCTCCATGGATACTAAAACAGAAAGAGTATATCAACTAAAAAATGTGATTTGTTTCATAAGAACACCCACTTGATATGGATCATCACAAGATTCAAAACACATGGTTATCACAACTTTATGAAGGTATTAACATCAATTAATTATTATTATTATCATTTACTTACTAAAAAATATTTTGATATATTATGATAAATCAATACTAATGAACTATAATAATTTGGTTTGATAGCATATCATGCCACTAGCAATAAGAGGGGATTCATGCCTTACGACTGACTTCAGGAATTCCATTTGTTGATTGTCATTCTTTACGAGGTATATAGTCAGTTGATATTTATAAGGTTTGATGTGGTACGAGATGTTCCTCTATATGATACAATGATATATTATAATTCATTCTAAATGTTACTAAAAATTCATACTAACTTGATGAAAACATATAGTTAGGTGGGTGAGCTCTAAAGAGATCCATGAGTCTGAAGTACCAATATGGAAGAAAGAAATCACAGAAATTGTAAATGTATTTGAAAAGGAGCTCCCTACAAGTTTCATGGACATACAGGTCCATTTACTTATACATCTAGTCCATGGCATTGAAATGGAAGGTGTTGTTTGAATGAGATGGACGTTTTTCTTTGAGATATACATGAAAACCCTAAAAATATATGTCTGATAGAAGGCACATATGGAGGATTGCATGGTTTAAGGGTATGCACCCAATGAAGCATTTTTCTTCCTATGTGAATTCCTTGGTAAATATTTTGAAGATGGTGCACAATTCTGGGATGAAGAACATGCGTCCCGTATTATAGATGGAGAAAAGCCTCAAACTAATGGTGTTCAAGAAGTAATTGGTATGTAAAATATTCATTATTGTATTTATTTTAGAATCATTTACTATATAATTTGGGTTTCCCAAATTGGAAGAATAATATTTAAAGTTTGAATTATACATGTTGATGTTTAATAAGTGTTGATGAAAGTGTTGTGCTCAACAAGTTTGTCCTCTACCAAATAGAATGCTTGAATAAATGGATTGATATGTATGGTATAAAAAGGAAATAATTTCTAGAAGAAAGGAAACAATTTAAGATATAAAACCTAAGGAACACCCACTTCCCACTGATACTTTCGGTCAATGTGAAAAAATGGTAAAGTTAGAATTCTTACAAAAATTTGCTTGAATACATTATTCACACTATTAAATATTTAACTATGCACAGTAATATTTATTTTCATTCAAATAAATGGCTTGTCACAGGTGAGGAAGCGTCCCACAATGTGGGCATACGGTCATCATTATAGTGTAGAAAGAGTAGATGCAAGAATATGATCCTTCGATTGTGGGGTCATGATTTATTTCAGGCAATCAAGTTGAGCAAGTTCAAAAGATAAATTTTTTATTGAAGGGAATATTTAATACATTGAAAAAATAAAATAAATTATTGAGTTAAATTACCACTCTTTCAAATGTTGTATTTTTAAATGTGAATGGTATTAATCATTTAACAAGACACAAAGACATGATATCCATAGTGGCTTGTTTTCTATAAGGAGCCTTATGTTCTACCAATTCATTATGAGCATGTATTCTTTCACTAAAACAATATAAGAAATAATGGTCATATGTAAATTTTTAATTCACTTTTTATTGTGGATATATACATGTCCATTGATAATAAAATTTGACACCACTAGAGATATAATATATTTATCTCCTTCACATGCAGGTTTTTTTCTATGAAGATATTTTTGACCCAAAATGGATATTTTCATGATCCAAGATTAAATCATATATTTGAAGATGCCTCAATCAATACAAAGAAATGTAATGATGACCAACCAAATATAGTTTAGGAATCACGGAACATAAAACAAATTGGTATCAATGATGATGTTCAAGATGAAGATGTTCATCTAGAATATTGTGAACTAGATGATGATGGTGACATTCCATTAGTAGTATGGAGAAGCGGGGTAGAGGTGTATCTTCATAAAGTGATAAATTAGATGAGGTAATTCACCATGAAAATCAACAATTTCCAAAGGAAAATGATCTTATAGAAGAAGACAATATTGATGATATAAAAAATGAATATCAAATTAATAGATCTCGTAGCATTGATATTTTTTATCTAGAAAGAAATTGTATTGATACAAAATATGATGAAGGTGAAGATGAGGATGATCATAATATGACTTTAGAAAAATGGTTTAGGAAGAGTAATATTAATTGCATGCAAGAACATATGAACTTTGACAAGGAAGAAATGGAATACATAGATGTAGATCATAACATAAATGAAGACTTCTAGATAATTTACAGGATATGTAATTCATATTTAAATAAGGACAATTTTTATGTCCCATTTTGAAATGGTTCGTTGTTATTTGGTTGTAATAGTCGTTTAATTACTATGTTTAGAACTCATAATATAAATTGGTGTTTTGAATATTCTTAAAGATATACTCATTACTTAATGAAATTAATTTCATTAAAATGTATGTTATATAATATGATTTGTTGGTTGGAAATAAAAAGCTCAATTAGTTGGATAAGAGTTACCAGCCATGGTTAGTTTCATCTATTGGTTGAAAATGGTTAGAAGTGACTTGAATTTACTGGCTGAGACACAATTAAAATAATTTGTGTATAAATTATCATATATTGTGCATACACACAAATATAACTTGTGAAGTTGAATTAAGGAATTAATTAACACAAATATATTGAACTACACTACAAAAAAAAATTGAATTGTTGAGGATTTTTGGATGGGTAATGAAGGTGAATTTGAATTATCTAATGAGTTTATTCATTTCTGTAATCAATGATAGCTTTCCCACATATAGGTAATATTTTCCCCATTTAGGGAATCCATGATGGCATGGGGTACCTATCATTGTATTTTTGTTGCCATCATCATCATTTAATCACCATCCTCATTGTCATTGTCATCATTATCATCTTCACCATGTTACGTTCCTATACCAATAGGAATCATAATTTTGAATGACTAAGGTTAAGCCTTGTAATATTGTACATACCTTTTCTTTCTACAAATGTTTTCCATATTAAAAAATTAAAAAAAAAATGTAAAGAGGGTATGTCCTTAAAGAATAATCAAAGGACAAAAAGAATGGAAAGGTCAAAAAATGAAAATATATGAACCCCAAAAGACAAAAAGAGACCATGAAAGTGTGCAAGTAAAAATGCCACTACTATTTACTTTTTATGCATAATAAATGATTGTGTGCAGCTTGTGACTCATGCCACAATCCATGATAGTCAAATTGTTTAAACTTGGCTATTTCATGTTTTAAATTTTATGTTTATAGTTAGAGAATAAAATCTGACCAAACAGTGTAATCTTGGCAGATAATTAGATAGGTAGAGTGAATAAAAGGAGCTCATCTATTTAATTTGAGCCCTTGGATGATATAAGGTTAGATTTAGATAGTTTGCTATGTAAAGAAAAGAAAAATATTGATAAGGGTTTGCTAGCCTAAATGCACCCAAATAAAGTGAATAAAAAATGGTAGGGTAAGTTTATGGGTAAGTAGTAGAAAGGTTGCAGAAATATCATGTGATTACATAAAAAAACACTTATATCATTGTTCCAAATGCATCTATTAAATATTCATAAGTGGTAAACAAAGCAATGACAATTGTTCAAAATATGATTTAGTTAACATCCCCATCATCCATTTTAACCCCTATGACATTCACTAACTTCCCTTTCATAATAAAAATATTAATACCTATAGTTCTTTAAGTCAAAGAGGCTCAAAGCATTTCTCTGACTTTAGGTGGGACCGGATCCTCGGCTTGATGACTTAAGAAGGAAAGGTGTTAAATTCCCTTGCAATTCACTCATCCCCCTCATAAAACCCCTTTTCCTAAAGGTTAAACTCTTTTTGCCTAGGAAAACCCCTTGATAAACATATTTCATGTAAAAAACCCACCAAATTACATTTATCCTAACTACTAAGTGTATGGGAAGTGCATAACATTCCATATACCTAAGTAAAATACCCCTTCCACTCATTTCACCTCATATTAACTTTTTAATTAAATATATAAAAATTCCCAAGAAACCCACTATCTCGTATATATTTAACTCCTCTATATAAAATAACCCCACCCCTTAGTTTAGTTATAAACTATATTACTACCCCTTATCCCACAAAACATATTAAAATCTCGCCCTCAATCCTTAATATTGTGTTAAAGCGTTCCTGATGAGATTAAGTTCTAAATTTATCTTATACCACTGGTGATTAGACCCATGGGCCCCCTGAGAAATTTATGTGTAAATCACCATGCAACTCCATCTCCTGACCACCGTTGATCATTCCTCCCCCTAATCCAATGGCCTGTGATCATATCGGCCACGCCCAATGTTCATCCTTTACTAGCCCAATAAAGTGATTTCCCCCCTGACCCCTGACGCTATGTGTCAAATGATGAATGGAATTGGGCAGCCTCTCCTAAATATGGCTCGCACCACAAAAGCGGTGCGATGGCCCTTCTAAAACATTTCCCCCTTTTAATGGAAAAACCACCACTACTCCACAGACCTCTGCCATTACTCCATAGACACTACAGCCCAGTTCGTTCATCAGTCCGTACCAGAACCATATGAACCTCTGCAGCCTCCATCAACCACCAGTTACAGTCAATTTCGCCCAATTCCAGGTATTTAAATGTGGAAAACCAACTCCATTGTCAAATTCCAGGTAAATTCACCCTCATAAAATGGTTAATTAAGTAAAAAGTATCAAATTCACTTTGATTTTTTACACTCTAAGCCATAACCATCTGCAAAATTGTCGTTGCCCTAAAAAATCCGAATTACCCCCACACTCAAATCCACAAGAACTGAGTATGGTTTCCCCAATTGCAATGGATGTTAGACCAATTACAACACCTCATTTAGATGCGGACCGCCTTCCTTTAGCCGATAAAGATTTCCAAATAAAAGATACCACTGCCTAAGAACCCCTCCTCAAAATGTGTTGTCAAAGCAGAGATAGATACCTTAACCATGCTGATGACACTGGCCTTTGGGAGTCAAATTTGCCCAAATATCAGTTCCCCCAAGTCCACATCTTTCCTGAGATTGTTCATATGTGCCATACATGTTATGTCCCCAGCAATAGAACCATAATGTCGCATGACCAGAAGGTCCTTTTTACTATTACAGCTGAGTCCATTAATTAAATGCTACATCTCCAACCAGGGCCAAACCTAACTCCCCTCTTAATTGGAGACCTGTTGGACCAGTATCCCAAGCTAAGCCCTGCAAAATTGGCCCAATTATTCCAAACCTTCATTAGGGAAGAAAAATACATCCCTAAGGGCCCCCCTCCATATGTAGCAGCTATTTTCTCTCCATGGGGCCAGAACATTGTAGCCATGATATCATGTGTTTTGGGTTACACCACAAGTGATTACATTGATGAAATTATTATTGCTTTTATGACCATTTATACCCCAGGGAAGCCTCCTACAACTACATATGACTTTGTCGTATTCATAGTTGATAGAATCCATGAGTAATTCACAAGGATGAGTATTGAAAGAGTTTTCAAATATTCCTTAGTCTTATACCATATGTTCTTGTATTATCAACCTAATAAGTTCCCATTCACCCTTCAGAAGCTGGACACCAAGGGTCAGCCTAGATCAGTCATTTTTTGGACCCCATTAATCCACCAATATCAGTCTCCATACTCTTATTCTAATTTCATTGATTTATTTGTACACCCATTCATGACAATGTTGACTGGAAGCCATCCTCCTAGAATCAGTCCAGAAATAAAGAGAGTCCTCCAACTGTCCAAACAGACCAAAGTGGGTGATTGGTACCTTTATCAAAACCATAGAGATCAGAATGTATGGTTGCATGCTTGCACCTTATAAACTGCCAAGATACCTCCCCATGAGGTTGTTTGCCTTAGAATATTATAGACAAATCATCAATGCAGATGAGGTAAACTTCATTAATTCCAAAAAGAAAGCTAATTTCAAAATCAAAGATCAATTAGGTCCCTTCATTTGCAATTCAATGGAGGTGAGCTTAGAAGTAGATTTGATATTACAAAACATGAAGTTCCAAAGAAGATTTGTTTGGATATATGACCCTTTGGAATTCATTTCCAAGAAGAGACAAAAGACCAAGCTAGGACACTTCATCCACCACCCCATACCAGAAATTGAGGCATATGCCAATTAAAAAAAATGGGTAGAAGGTACCCTAGTAGACCAAGATAGCACCAGAGTAGATGTAGAAAATGCTCTGATTGATTTAGAAAAGCAACTTGATGACAACTATTTTCTACATGTACCAGAAGAGCAAGAGACAACCATGAGTACCCCTCCAATTATGCAGACTCCTCTAAATGAGGAGTAAAACCTAAAGAGAAGTAGCGAGGATGCCACCACATCAGCAAGAGGAACCTCACATACTCGGCCAAAAACAATCCAAGCAAAAAGGTAGAAAGTGAATCATGTCTCTGAGCAGGAATACACAAAGGAATCAGCTGAGGTCACAAGCACAGAAGGAAATAGACGTAAGCCTATCACTCCATCTGAAGGCATGCAAGAGCCTTCCACATCACAAACTCAGATGTTGGAAAGGCATCTTAGTGTGGAAGTGTCTTCATTCAGTAGGCCAGCTGACAGAGATCAGGACATCAAGGAAAGATACAAGGAAATCAAAGCAAGAAACGAAAGGCTCAAGGCCCAAACCTATGCTCAGTACCTAAAGCTGACTCCAACAAATCAAAAAAGGCTAATGTCAGCCTTTGACATGAAAGAGGGGAAGCTGCAGATATCTTTCATCAAGCCTACAACCCAGTAGCCAAAAACAACATCTGATTTCAAAAAGGTACACTTTGAAGTGTTGGAAATGGATATTCACCCCATAAACCAAATTGAATTGCACAAATTGGTTGGAGAAATGATATATTGCACCCTGACAGGTAAATCTATAGCTTCTCACCAACAACAAAATTCTCTAAACAATATTTCATCACAATTTGAGTTACAGAAGGCCTCCTCACAGAACAAGGCTACCAGAATCAAGTCCTTAGAGGACTTAGTGATTGAATTGGGACACAATCCAAAGGATATAAAAGTTGTAGAGAAGCTCATTAAAAAGAAGAATTATGACATAGATGCATTAAAGAAACAGCGAAAAATTCCTCAACTGCAGCATCCACAAACATTGGAAGTCCTAGAAGCCCAACAGGGGCATGAAGAAATCATGGACTTAGTTTTAAAGCTGAATGATCAACTAAAAGAGACAGAAAAGGAATTGGATGCTTTAATCCAATTAAAACAAGAAGATGTGGCCACTTCTTCAACAAATGTTATCCCCGCAGTCTCCATAGCAATGCCCTCCACACTAGCAGCATCTTTGAAACCTACAGCTCTACTTGTAATAGCCTTGCAAGCAACAACAGAATCTACATCAACAGCAGGTGCATCGAGAGAGAAAGCAGCAAAACTAGTCAAAGCCATGGAAGAAATGTCTATCCAGGCTACTGAAATGAAAAGGTTAAGAGAAAAGGTGGCAAGCTTGGAAACCGACTGCAAACTTGCCCAACTTAAGAAAAAATAAGAAGCACAAAAAGCCCAAAGAATGGGTGAAAGAATCAAAGTCTTAGAAAAAGACTTAACTCTAGAGAAACCACTTTGGAAAACCAAGGAGATGTTGTGGGCCAATATCATTGACTCTGTCAATGATATTTGGCCATCAATCCAAGTTATTTTTGAACAAATAGAGTTAGTGAAGATAGCTATAGACGCTATCCAGAAAGTGAAGGAAGAATTGGGAGATAAGCCAGAGGATTCCAATAGACTCATCCACTTCCTCAACAGCAAGAATAGATATGAGCTCCATGAGCTAAATATAGAAGATAGGACTGAGGACATTTTAGAAATAAGGAAGGTGCTTTCCAAAAGGGACCTTATGCTTAACCTAGAAGAAAAGTTCCACAATATGCAGATAGCCATTGATAGGTTCATGGCTAAATTCCATATTTTGAGAGAAAAAGGTCTGCCCAGTCCTATGGTTATCAACGAAAAACTCATGACACAATTGGACTATGGCAATAGGCTTAGACAATTGGCTAAGGAACAAGCCAGCTCTTCATCCATAAAATAATTGCCAATAGGCAAAGTTTTGTACAACACATTTGAAAACTTGTTTTCCCTGGAGCATGAGATCAAACATTTATTCCTCACCAAGCCCAATTTTTCCAAATATACTGAAGTTGATGAAATCTATAGGAGGATGATAAATGTAAAACTACCTGATGTAGAATGGTGGGAGACAATGACTGATTTATTGTGAAATATTTACAACAAAATGTTACTACATAGTAAAAACAGGACAACCAGGTAAAACAGGTAAAAACAACACATCAAGGTCAAAGGGTATCAGCTGAAAGGTAAAAATTGAAGAATATTCCGGCGTAAAACACCACAACTACCAGCCAACATAAAGGGTTACACTTCAACTATAAAGGCTAGCACAACCGTAATAAAAGGGACAACATGAAAACAATTCAATAGCTATCTCTATCTTCTTGTAAGAAGATACTTGTATTTCCTAGAATAAATCTCAAGTTGTTTTGAGATATTTTGTACATAGTTTTTGTATAAATACTTCACAAATCGAAGTATGTAGGGTGGATTCTTAGGCATTTCTATAGATTTTCTTGATCAAAGACTATAAGCTATTGTATCATTGTTTGGACCAGCAAGTTGGATTAATGAATAAAGTCAATACATTTCATTGGATTCATGTGTAGTGCGAAATGCAGACAAGTATTCTCTTTTGTGTTGTTATCGTTCTTTAAGTGTTTTTCCACAAACTTTAATGTATCTGGAATCTTAATGCTATAGTATGGGATGATATCTCAGAATTTTCTTCACCGCACTCTTATTTCAACTTTTATGCATTTTAATGTTTTCTGCTAATTATCTAAGTTAAGGAATTCTTTATTGCTCCTTAGTTGAGGTAGTTTCCCCTCAATCTATAGTAAAGGATTCTTAATTTCCCTTTACTCATGATTTTCCTCTATTCTTCATCTTGATCCCAGTCTGAAAATTCTTAAGTGCTCTCTCACCCTGGTTAAGATCATTTCACCCATCAGACCTAAAGAACTGTATTTCACTCTGCTACCTTACCCTTTGAACACTCCCTTTAATGAGTTTATCCCAGTTCTGCTGACCTTCTTTGACTCCGTAGCCCAATGGTCCAGATACTTCATTCTATCCATCTGTTTTAAGGATTACACCATCCAACCATTCAATACAACTCAAAACCCCCCTGAACTGTAAGAACTAGCCTAAAATCAAAGAAAAACAAAGATAAATTATATAGAGAGATCCCTCTCTGAGTCATAGGTTGGTTAGAGCCTATACTTAAAAGATTGGTTTGTGGTTACCTCAGTTTCTCCCTTCTTCTGATAACTTCTAAGGAAAATTATGAGTGATAACA
The DNA here is from genome assembly GCA_031772625.1 of Pinus tabuliformis. Taxonomy (NCBI): domain Eukaryota; kingdom Viridiplantae; phylum Streptophyta; class Pinopsida; order Pinales; family Pinaceae; genus Pinus; species Pinus tabuliformis. Next base: position 681,928,011 of record CM062815.1, on the reverse strand, counting down.
TAGTGGCGACCATACTGGGGATTCAAACCCCCAGTCCTAATAAATCTTTAAGAAATTTTAAATTTGTATTTTGAGCCTCTTAAAGTGATTTATTAGAAGTTACTTATAAGATATCACAAAAGAAAGCAATTAGAAAAAATTTGAAATTCTAGCTTCAAGGAGAACACATTATACTAAGGCTAATCCAAATCCAAACCCTGCCCCAGTAGTTGATAATCCCAACCTAATTTCAAGAAAATCCAAAAAAGAAGAAAGTTAAGTTAGGCAAATACCAATGATTAAAGCATATTCATGTCTTGATGAGTGTTTTTTTTGGAAGATCTTCCCTTTAATGAACAATTTGATTTGTCCTTGTTTAGAACAAAATCTGAAAGTGCACTTGACAAAATTGTTCTAGACCCTGAGTTTATTGCAGACCTTGAAGTCCAAAAGGCCCACCAGTCAATTGATGAATACATTTGGAATTCTCCACAATAATCCCTCACCACTGCCAAGATCCCTAGGCTTTCTGAAAAATTCTCCGCTACTCTTAGTTCACCATTGTTCCCTTCAGATTCTAAAGTCCTTTCTTCACCACCATTTATACCTTCACTTCCTCACCAACCTATCATTACTTATTCATCACCTACCAGTCCTAGTTCTTACTACTGCATCATCTCCAAGTACTTAAACCTCACATCTTAACGCCTCCCAGCTTAGAGAAATGGCCAATAGATATGCTCCTCTCATTTTACCTACCCAGGTTGGCGCTATGCTAGCAGACTACCAAAGTAAAATTGTTCAATTTGATGGCATAGGACATTACACTGCACAACAACATGTCAACAAGATAACAGATTACTTTGAGTTGCATGAAATTGATAAAGATAATGTGTTGGAAATAATACTGAGGGGGGGGGGGGGGGGGGGGCACGGGGGTGGGTGAATCATTACCATTCAAATCAATACTCTTTTTCTTTTCATACTCAAATTCATATACGCTACTTCAGTGAAGGTAACCTGCGTGTACACACAACTGTGTTTAAGGAAACAAGCATGTATCTAGAAAACTAATGATTTAGCTAATTCATCATATGTTGATCTTTAATCGGTGCATCAGTACTTTATTAAACATTAAATAGTAACCATGTGCAGTTAATAACAAAATGAACCATCACACATAAGCAACACACATGAACACCAAGATTTAAGGTGGAAACGCAATGTGGGAGAAAACCACCTGTTGTTGTCGTCTTTGTCTTCTTTTAATAATAAGAAAATCTATTTACAACATCGTACTAGTGCAGACTCATACCAGTACGCAGGCTTCTACCTACAGAAGGTTAGTACCTTCTCTTGTTCTCCTGCATCTACTACAAGGGAGCTACAGCCCCCTAGATCTTGTAATCACTGATATGTTTACTAGTACATAGACGCTGACCTACAGAAGGCTACAACCTTCTCTCTTCCTCCAAGGACCACATTTCATAAATTTTCAAATTGGATACTCCTGGAACACAACACCATAATTTGAAGGCCACGTTTCATCCAATTTTCATACTGGACCCATCAACATTGAAGCTCAAAATCAATCACCACTGCAATAAAACCATCAACTATGTCTGCATCAACAAATTACTGAAACTCAATCATTACTTTCTGAATCAACCAAACTCAATCAATCACTGACAACCTTTGAACCTCTAACACAACTGAATCAACCATTCATTCATACTTTAATCAACTTCAAAAAATCAACTGAAACAGAGAGATCATTGTAATCAGTACACAGATTTGTACCCAAAACACTGCATCATCATTCAAAACTAATTGTAACCTCAAAACCTTGCATCAGAGTGTATACGCAACTTGGAAGAGTTGAACCAGCGTGTATATGCAACTTCATCAAAGCGAAACAACATATAGATCTGCAAATACTTACTTATAACTTTGCTGCACTTCTTGACTTCAGACATACCCAGATCATCACATATAAAGGATAATACATGTGTTAGCAACCAGATCTAGCCCATCAGATCACAAAATGATAAGTCATTAGTGTCCTAATCCATTATTAGATCTCGTCCATCATCACTAAAGAAAATCACAATCAATCATTCTCAACACTGTTACCAGAATGTAGTCACCAAAACATAAAACAAAACCCAGACTTCTACAACAGCAAACAGAAGCAACTAAAACATATTTTATAGGGTATACGCTACTTCCATGTGTCGAACCTGCATGTATACGCACTTTTCTCAAAGCCAACCAGTGTATACATCTGCAAATATTTATTCAAAATTCTGCAATTATTCCAGACTTCAGTTATACCTAGATCATATCATTTACAGAATAATATGTGTGTCAGTATTTAGATCTAGAATATACATGAGAAAAAACACATAATGATAGTTCATTTTACACCTTAAGATCCTGATCCATCATTATATCTAATCCCTCATCATCCACTAAGGTTCATCCTTGGTTCAGATCAAGTAGAGCATCATAAACCCATAGCCTGCATACTGGATCTCATACTTCATCAAATATTCAATGCTTGTACACCTTGGCCTGATGATCTTCTCCTCCTTTTATAGTTTTAGGCCTTTCTCAATACCATGGACCAAAACCACTTAGGACCAATACCTTGGACCAATACCATGGATCAAAATACCATGGACCAAATACTTCGGACCAAAAATTTAGTTTTCCAAGGTATACGCGCTTTTCCTTCTGTGAAAATGTGTGTGTACATATATGCGACTTGTATACAGTGAACCTGTGTGTATACGTAGCTTGGTCAATGGTGAACCTGCGTATACCTCTCTTTCTTCATTCTATGAAGACTGATTTGTAATTCTTTGTTGTTTACTTGCTATATTGTGATCTTTCGTTTGAGTGAGTTGCCATCAAGGACAATACTTGTATCATAATGCCAACAATCTCCCCCTTTGGACTTGATGGCAACAACCACACCAAGTCACTCTCCCCATTTTACATCAAGGGCAAAGGGTCATGCTCCCCCTGAGTACATACTGAAATCTCTGATATGCTGAAGTGTACTGATTGAGATCCCATGATCAAGTCCATGCTCCCCTTGAGCACAAGCAAAGTCTGCAAAAAGATTTTCTAAAAGAAGAACATGACTCTATACCAATGACCTTCCTATCACCAATTCCTCATACATACATCCATCTCCCAACCAAGTGGGGATATACCAAAGTTGACTCATCAACCCAACCAAGTGGGGATATACCAAATTTGACTCATCCACCCAACCAAGTGCGGATATACCAATTGTTTATACATGAAAAAAACAAGAAACATTACATCATCCATCCCTTGCATAGTGGGGTTACAAATTACATCATGTGATCAAAAAGGGACTCATCAAAAATACTACAACAGACAGAGACAAATTATTACATCAAGGGTCTTTATATGATCTTTACATCGAATGATATACATGACATTTATAAAAAGACCAAATATCTAAACAAGACCATGATAGTCATCAGCAACTATCATACACCATGTATGATCTGCTCCATAAGCATCTATCAATAGCATCCAGATCAACAACCTATATATGTCCATCATTAGTTCCCAATATATGATAGTGTAAATATCATCAACTTGTGACAAAGTATGTCTGCATATAGATATCAACTCATCCTCTTGGTCTCATCAAGATCAACTTGCTTTGTTTCCTTAGTAAAAAGAGCCTTATCATAACCTTCCATGAATCAACTCAGCATATGTCATATCTCCGAGCAGTAACTCAAAATCATTCACACCATATCATATGTGAAAACGCCATAGTCATCACATTATGATCTTTCACATCATCATCAAGAACTGCATGATCTTTCCACAAGAACCTTCAATATATCAACCATGTAAGATCACTAGGGAACATCCCATATCTGATAAGCATCAACCATGATAATCAACATATGTGAGTATCAACCTATCATCATAAGAACTCATCATCATTAATTCATGTCTTCAAATAGCTATGTCTTCATGTGACCTGCAATAACACCATTCTCTTGGCCAGCCAACAATATTTATCAATATGCAACTTAAGTAATCATCCATGTATCGATCATATTGTATATCCATCAAAGAGATAGCAATATGTATCTAAACCATGAGCTCATTTTGTCAAGATTTCTTGATATCATTAATAGCAACAATCTTCAACCATGTGAGACCCAAGAACTATAGGAATCCTGCATCATAACTGCACCATATGAACTTTATGCATCTTTGAAGGCATGATGACAGCAGCATAAAAGAAATGAGTGGCTCATCATCAAATAATGAAGTTGTGTACTAAAGCTTTGTACTTCTCCTTGTCCTTATGAATATCACATTGTAAGCAACATATATGTACTGTATACATCATCAAAAAGTCATCCACAATCATGTATAAATCTGATCTGAATAACAACTATGTAACCCCAATCAATACAAACATCATATGAGATTTCATCATGGGCAATTCATAATCGTCACATAGCAAGATGTATCGATTAAACACTTTAGCTACATAATCATCATCATCATTGAAAATACTTCTAAACATAATGCCAACAATGCTTTGTTAGAAGCATAGCATGTTCTCCCCTTGAACCTAGTCAGATCTTATAATTGCATATATCAGTAAGAAGTATCAAGGCATCATCATCAATCAGATATACATGAAGTTATCAACAACTTGTGAGGATCAAAAATACTTCTAAGTAACATCCACAGACTGTCTACCATCACAACAGAAAAGATAACTGATAATTGTCTAAATCATATTACATCAGTTTTTTTGAGACTGTCCCACATCATTTTTCTCAAACTACATATACGCAACTGTGCAGCTTCAAACTCGTGTATATACACGACTTATCTTCATGAAACTTGCGTATGAGAGATAGAAAATTGGAGTTTCATAATTTCAACTTCTCTTGAGTCTGTCATGTCTGTACATTGTGCCATGCCACATTTTTCTAACAGTACTTCCTTCTTCTTCCATATCTTCGAGGGTGATGATGTTTTCTCCTTCTGGTATGGTGCCCAAAATTTTCTCCTGCATTCCTTTGCTATATGTCCAAACTTGTTACATGCATAACATCTTACATGTTTCATATTTCTTCTATAGCAGTCAATGGCTTTGTGACCAAACATATCACAAGAAAAACAATATCCCTTAAAGTACCTGGAAGCTGATGATCTTTCTATGTGATGGTCTTGAACCATTCTACTTCCGCATCTTGATGCAACATGTCCAAGATTATGACACATAAAACATTCAACATTATTCATTTGAGGAAGTAACTGACTATCATTTCCAAGGTTAGGAGTAAAAGATTTTCTTTGAAGAATTTCTTTCCTTGGTTGTTGATGGGATTTACCTTTGAGCATTTCAAATTTTGCATTAGAGTTCCTTGCCTCACTTTGTGAGCTAGATTCACCTTCAACAGATTCATGAAAACAAAGACCAGTTCTGATGGCAGGAGACCTTTGACTACTGAGAATATCATCCAAAATCTTAGTACTATCTTGAAATCGTAAAAGCTTATCCTTTTTTCCTAATTTACCTTTTAGAATATTTACCTCAACCTGATATTGCTCTTCCTTTTCAATATATTGCTTCTTCATGATTTCTTCAGCTTTTCTTCCTTCTTTCACTTGTTGACTCAATTTGAGAACTTCATTTTCTTGTTTTTCAAGAGCTTGGAGTAGTTCTGCATTCTGCTTATTTGATTTTTCAAGATCTTCTTTTAGAGAGAGGATCTTAGCTTCAAGACTTTCATAGTAACTAGATCTATCTTTAAGTTTCTTGATTGTTGTGCTCCTTTTATTTACTTCATTTCTTAATGATGTCACTTCATCCTACATCTTTTGACATTGATCTTCCTTTTCCTTGTATTGCTTCCTTACTTTGATTCCTTCCTCTTTTAGTTTAGTAGCTTCTTCTTTGAAGGCACACTCCCTTTTGTCCAATAGATCTTGTTGATCTCTAATTTTGTCTGTGAGCCTTTTAAATTCTGCCTCTATTTGATATATTTCTCTTTCACCCATAAGAGAAAATTTAGTTGTTTCACTGTCACTTTCATCATCTTCAAATGGACAAAGAAATGTATCACCAGAGGATAATAAATTCATACCTAATGGTTCTTTTGCTTGTTCATCTTCATTCTGAGGTGATTCTGAATCTGAAGAGTTGCTTCCACATAATCCCCAATCGACTCTCCCACTGTCATAGTTCCTTTGAGATGCCTTCTTCTTTTGAGGTGCTTTCTTCTTTAGCTTCTTTCCCATTGTTTCTATGAATCTCCTTCAAGCGATCAAGCTTTTGCCAAAGGACCTGCTCTAATACCAATTGTTGGAAATAATACTGAGAGGGGGGGTGGGGGGGGAGCTGAATTAGTATTAGTCAAATCAATAATATTTTTCTTTTCATACTCAAATTCATATACGCTACTTCAGTGAAGGTAACCCGCATGTACATGCAACTATGTTTAAGGAAACAAGAGTATATCCAGCAAACTAATGATTCAGTTAATCCATCATATGTTTATCTTTAATTTGTGCATTAGTACTTTATTAAACATTAAACAGTAACCATGTGCAGTTAATAATAGAATGAACCATCACACATAAGCAACACACATGAACACCAAGATTTAAAGTGGAAACCCAATGTGGGTGAAAACCACCTACTACTGTCGTCCCTGTCTTATTTTAATAATAAGAAAATCTATTTACAACATTTTACTGGTGTAGACTCATACCAGTACGCAGGCTTCTACTTGCAGAAGGTTACTACCTTCTCTCATTCTCCGGCTTCTACTGGAAGGGAGATACAACCCCCTAGCTCTTGTACTAGCCGATATGTTTACTAGAACGTAGGCGCCGACCTACAGAAAGCTACAACCTTCTCTCTTCCTCCAGGGACCACGTTTCATAAATTTTCAGACTGGATACTCCTGGAACAAAACACCATAAACTGAAGGCCACGTTTCATCCAATTTTCATGCTGGACCCATCAACATTGAAGCTCAAAATCAATCACCACTACAATACAACCATCAACTATATATGCATCAAGTTACCAATTACTGAAACTCAATCATTACTTTCTGAATCAACCATTCATTCATACTTTAATCAACTTCAACAAATCAACTGAAACAGAGAGATCATTGTAACCAGTACATAGATTTGTACCCAGAACATTGCATCATCATTCAGAACCAACTATAACCTCAAAACCATGCATCAGAGTGTATACGCAACTTGGAAGAGCTGAAGCAACGTGTATACACAACTTCATCAAAGTGAACCAGTGTATAGATCTGCAAATACTTACTTATAACTTCGTTGCACTTCCCGACTTCATACATACCTAGATAATCACATATAAATGATAATACATGTGTTAGCAACCAGATATAGCCCATCAAATCACATAATGATAAGTCAATATGATCCTGATCCATTATTAGATCTCGTCCATTGTCACTGAAGAAAATCACAATCAATCAATCTGTTCTTTGTTACTAGAATGTAGTCACCAGAACATAAAGCAAAACCCAGAACTCTGCAACAAAAAATAGAAGCAACTGAAACATATTTTATAGGGTATACGCTACTTCCATGTGTTGAACCTGCGTGTATACGTGCTTTTATCAAAGCCAACTAGCATATACATCTGCAAATATTTATTCAAAAATTCTGCAGCTATTCCAGACTTCAGTTATACCCAGATCGTATCATTTACAGAATAATATATGTGTCAGTATTCAGATCTAGAATATAAATGAGCAAAAACACATAATGATAGTTCATTTTACACCATAAGATCCCGATCCATTATTAGATCTAATCCCTCATCATCCGCTAAGGTTCATCCTTGGTTCAGATCAAGCAAAGCATCATAAACCCATAACCTGCATATTGGATCTCATACTTCATCAAATATTCAATGCTTGTACACCTTGGCCTAATGATCTTCTCCTCCTTTTATAGTTTTAGGCCTTTCTCAATACCATGGACCAAAACTACTTAGTACCAATACCTTGGACCAAATACTTTAGGTCAATACCTCGGACTAGATAACTTGGACCAATACCATGGATCAAAATAGAAAACTAATGGATAGAATAGAAAACATAGAGAGGATACCTCAATGGGATAACCAACAAGCTAATCCACTTAGAAACCCTAATTTCATAAAAAAGAAAACAAAAGAAAAAAAAAACAAAAAAAAACAAGAAAAAACAAAAACAACAACAACAACAACAACAAAAACAAAAAAACAAACAAACAAAAAACTAAAACTAAAAACAAAAAACAAAAAACCAAAACATTGGGAAAAATGGACCGGAGCAGAAAATTAGGCCTCCTTTCCAAGAAAATTATGCAGAATCATCCATTCCAGAAGATCCTGAACAAGATAGACAAATTAACCTAATGGGAATAAACGATGAAGACTTTGTTTCTCTAACCCAAGATGATCAGGAACTGCATATGCTGCAGCAATTGCAAATCCAATCTGGAGAGTCATTTGATTATAAACAAGGATATGATTCGGCCATTTTCGAAGTACATAAGCAGTATAACCTAAGGAGTAAAAAGAACATTGATGCCCTTGACCAAACCAAGAAAACAGTGCCAAATCAATCCAAGAAAATCAAAGAAACCCCTGTTTCTAAAATTCTCCAGATTCTCCCCAGACAGAACTAGAATCCTTCTGGCCCCACCATTGTAGATATAACCCCTAATCAACCTTCTAATGATCAAACATCCACTTCAATTCCCTCCAAGGAATCAATGGACAAAGCTCAAAACACTAGAATTGAAAATCCACATAAGGAGATCCCCAACAAAGGAAAAGAAGACCATCCTACTCAAATCCCTGTTGTGAAAATTCAAAACCTTCAAACAGAAAAAGCCACTTTGCCATTCAATTTGGGAGCAGAGGTAGCTAAGCTAAAAAATTTAGTTCCTTTAATAGAACTAATCAAAAATGAAACTTACAAATCATAGATAAACCAGACCTTAAACATTGTTGAAAATGAGGATTATGTCAATTTGTTTGATGATCAGCCAGAACTCATATTTGGTCTAGATGTTAATGGAAAACCATTAGAAGGAGCAATTCCACCTTTTTACATTAGCCTTAGTATCCATGACAAAATTCTTCACAATGCAATGTTGGATTCTGGGGCCTCCCACAACTTAATGCCCAAATCAGTAATGGAGAAATTAAACCTAGACATTACTAGACCTTATAAAGACTTATTCTCATTTGACTCAAGTTAAGTAAAGTGTCTAGGGCTGATTAAAGACCTGTGTGTCACTTTAGTTCAATATCTTGCCAAGATCATCCTGATGGATATTGTGGTTGCGACATCCTACCGAAGTATGCCATGTTGTTATCCAAATCACAGGGAGCCAAACTTCAGGGATCTTTACAACTTGATATGTCATATGCCACAATCTCTATTTTTGGACAACCTAAGAAACTATATTGAGAAACCTTAATGAAATATATGGTAAGTAGCCAGGATCGACCTCATAACTTTCCTATCTACTCCATACATTCAGATATTGATTCTTTTATCCTGTATAATGTTGATCAAACACAAGAAGAAATTTCAAACAGTGTTAATACAGAACCAAAAGAAATTGCAGTTTCTTCCCAAAAGGAAACTAACCAAACTACAGAACTTTTCAATGAACTAGATGATCAAATTGCTACAAGTGATGAAAAGATTGTTTCACCATATGGGGAGAATTATGTGCATGAGATATTATGGCATTTAGAATTTGATGGATCGGTCAATAAGTTAGGAGCTGGAGCAGGAGTATGGATATACAATTTGGAAAATGATTACTCAGAAGGTCATGCATATAGATTAAATTTTAAATGTACTAATAATATTGCAGAGTATGAAGCCTTAATTTTAGGCCTTAAGTTAGTTAGGAATTTAGGAGCTAAAAGAGTTTTTGTAATGGGAGACTCTGAGTTAATTGTAAAACAGATTAATGTTGTATATATGACAGAGTACCCTAGATTATAGGGGAACTATTGTAGAAATACTAAATACTTTCTTAGAAACCAAGCTTGTTGTAATTCCTAGCAAACATAATATGCAAGCTCATAGTTTAGCAATGTTTGCTAGCACCTGCAAGTTACCCTTTCAACCTAACCATCAGTACACTGCTGAAGTTAGGCACAGACCTGCAATCCCAAATAATTTGAAGAACTGGCAAGTATTTTCTAATGATAAATAGATAAATAACTTTTTAAATTTAGAAGAAGAGTTTGTAAATAATAACATAGATACTGATACATCCATAGATCATGACTCTAAGGATGAGTTAGAAATAAATGAGATAGAAGGTGAAGAAATAGATAGATTTCATCCCACTAAATTTACAAAATCAGATGTAGAAAAACTAAAGCAAGTTGAGATTGATGAAATAATTAATGAAGACACTGAAGTTATTAATCTCAAATACAATTTCTTACCTAAGGGGTTAACCCCTTTGGAAGATTTGTTTGATTCAAATGATGTTCCTAAGAAACATAAAATGGAACCTTTAAGGTTTGACATAGAGGAATGTAATGTAGGCACCGATGAAAATCCTAAATTGATCAAACTTTCAAAATCATTACCTCCAACTAAAAAAGTAAAATACATTTAGTTGTTGAAAGAATTTCAGGATGTTTTTGCTTGGACTTATGAGAACCTCAAATCCTATGACACCAACATCATCCAGCACATAATTCCCATTAAAGAAAATCAAAATCCTTTCAAACAAAAAATTAGAAGGATTAATCATGTCTTATTACCCTCAATTGAAAAAGAAATTTAGAGGATGTATGATGCCAAAATAATTGCACCAATTAGATTCTCTCATTGGGTTTCAAACTTGGTGCCTACTAGGAAGAAGATTGGTGACATCAGAGTATGTGTAGATCTCAGAAACCTCAACAAAGTATCACTTAAAAACAATTACCCTCTCCCTAAAATGGATCATATTTTACGACGGGTAGTTGGATCAACCAAAATCTCATTATTGGATGGGTTTTCTGGCTACAATTAGATCTTAATTCATCCTGATGACCACGACAAAACTGTCTTTTCTACTCCTTGGGGTACATTCATGTATGTGAAAATTCCTTTTGGACTAATGAATGCAGGAGCCACTTTTCAAAGGGCTATGGACATAGCCTTTGCCAAAGAAACTCATGATTTCCTTGTGATATATCTAGATGATATTACCATGTTATAAAAATCTAATAATCAACATTTGGATAATCTAAGGCGGGTTTTCATTAAATGCAGGAAGTATGGAATTTCTTTGAACCCCAAGAAGTCTTTGTTTGGGTTAGAAGAAGGAAAGTTATTAGTTCATATAATTTCGAAAGATGGTATCCAAAGAGACCTGCAAGAATAGAAGCCATCTTACAGATACAATATCCTAGGAACATTAGGGAATTACAAGCTTTCCTAGGGAAAATTAACTTTCTTAGAAGAGTTATTTCTAATCTAGCAGAATTAATTAGATCACTGAACAATACGTTGAAAAAGTATTCGACCATAAAATGGATTGTTGAGGATAAGAAATCCTTTGAAGACATTAAACTGGCCTTAACTAAAAAACCAGTGTTGATCAATTGAAAATTTGACAGAGATTTCATCTTATTTTCCTTTGCTTCTGAGCACACAATTACTGCAGTTCTACTACAAAAAAATGGCCAGGGCTATGAACAACCCATTGCTTTCTTTAGAAAAGCCCTGAGAGATGCCCCCTTGAAATACAATATAATGGAAAAACAAGCCTTGGCTTTAGTCAAATCCATTAAGGACTTCAGAGTGTACATCTTATACTCTCATATAGTAGCCTATGTTCTCAATTCAATAGTTAAAGACATCCTAACTCAGGGTGGTCCTGATGGTAAAAGGGGAAAGTGGATTGCTACTATTCTAGAGTAGGATGTAGAAATCAAACCAACTAAGTTAATCAAAGGCCAAGGTTTAGCCAAGCTCATGGCTGAATCGAACTGTCAGGCCTTGGATATAAACTTTATTTCAGCAGTAGATAATGAAGAGGAGATGACGACACCACAAATCAGCCAGGCCTTTCTTGAACCACCTTGGTATGCTGATATCATTTATGTTTTACTGAATTTACAAGCTCCTCCTAAGTTATCTAGGACTAAAAGTAGGTTTTTGAAGATGAAATCCCTAAAATTTTGTATATTACACAATGCTTTGTTTTGGAGAAATCATGAAAGTATTCTTCTCAACTGCTTATTAAAGGATGAATCTAACAAAGTATTACAAGAGTTTCATGCAGGTGACTGTGGAGGACACCTTTACTGGAAAACCACTGCTGATAAAATTCTTAGAGCTGGTTTCCACTGGCCTTCCTTATTTTTTGATGTAAAGAAATATGTGACCTCCTGTCACAAATGTCAAATTTTTTAGGGAAAGAAAAAGCTTCTACCTTTACCCCGTCAAGCCAATCTCTGCTGAAACACCTTTTCAATAATGGGGTTTAGACTTCATTGGTGAAATTCATCCACCCTCCTCTGTTCACACAAGTGGATCCTCACTGCCACAGACTACTTCACAAAATGGATAGAGGCCATACCTTCAAGGAAAGCTATTGAAACTGTTATCATAACCTTCCTTGAAACCAACATTCTATCAAGATTTGGATGCCCAACTAAGCTCATTACTAATAATGCAACAACCTTCAAATCCAAAAGAATGATAGATTTCTGCAACAAGTATAATATAACTTTGGGCCATTCCACAACCTATTATACTCAAGGAAATGGACTGGCAGAATCCTCAAACAAAGTCTGGTGAACATCATCAAAAGGTTGTTAGAGGACAATAATAAAACATGGAATAAAAAGCAAGTCAATGCCTTATGGGCAGACAGAATAACCACTAAGAAATCAATTGCTACTTCTCCCTATCAACTAGTCTATGGGATGGAAGTCGTTTTTCCATCCTCCTTGGGAACACCAGTGATGAAGTTACTTCAAGAATTGCAGGTTGAACCAAATAGTATCCAAAGAAGGATCAACCAAAAAATTCATCTTCAACAAACCAGGAAGGAAATATACATCAAATCTCAAGTTGTGCAAGAAAGAATCAAAAATATTTTTGATAAAATAACCAAGGCTCAAGATTTCCACCTTGGTGACAAAGTCCTAAAGTGGGATTCAAGAAATGGAAGATAAAGGTAAACATGGGAAATTTGATTTCCTATGGAAAGGCCCATATATTATTTATGCTTTCAGGGGTAATAATGCTTTCTTCCTAAGATAAATGGATGGTAAGTAGAAGGTGGACCAGTGAATGGTTGAATTCTCAAACACTATTTTGAACCTAACTACTGATTTTTATCTCCCACTATATATATTTCATTTTTCAAAAAGTCTAGTCTAGATTGGATGGTGATTTTTAAAGTTGAAGCACGGAGAGAAGGCCCTAAGATTTAAGGATTTACTGTCATAAATATCAATAATGTAGAGACATAGAGGAGAATTATTGCAAGGTAACATCAATAGAAATTCAAAGGCTAGTGATCTACAAGGTTCTTGACATTTCACTAGGAAATTCCATCCCCAAGTGGACCCACTGTTAGGTTCCTATACCAATAGGAGTCATAATTTTGAATGACTAAGGTTAAGCTTTGTAATAATGTACATACCTTTGCTTTCTGCAAATGTTTTCCATATTAAAAAATAAAAAAAAAATGTAAAGAGGGTATGTCCTTAAAGAATAATCAAAGGACAAAAAGAATGAAAAGGTCAAAAAAAGAAAATATATGAACCCCAAAAGACAAAAAGAGACCATGAAAGTGTGCAAGTCAAAATTCCACTACTATTTACCTTTTATGCATAATAAATGATTGTGTGCAGCTTGTGACTCATGCCACAATCCATGATAGTTGAATTGTTTAAACTTTGCTATTTCATGTTTTAATGTTTATAGTTAGAAAATAAAATCTGACCAAATAGTGTAATCTTGGTAGATAATTAGATAGGTAGAGTGAATAAAAGGAACTCATATGTTTAATCTGAGCCCTTGAATGATATAAGGTTAGATTTAGATAGTTTTCTATGTAAAGAAAAGAAAAATATTGATAAGGGTTTGCTAGCCTAAATGCACCCAAACAAAGTGAAGAAAAAATGGTAGGGTAAGTAGATAGGTAAGTAGTAGAAAGGTTGCAGAAATATCATGTGTTTACATAAAAAAACACTTATGTCATTGTTCCAAATGCATCTATTAAATATGCGTAAGTGGTAAACAAAGCAAATGCAATGGTTCACAATATGATTTAGTTAACATCCCCATCATCCATTTTAACCCCTATGACATTCACTAACTTCCCTTTCATAATAAAAATATTAATACCTATAGTTCTTTAAGTCAGAGAGGCTCAGAGCATTTCTCTTACTTCTGGTGGGACCGAACCCTCGGCTTGATGACTTAAGAAGGAAAGGTGTTAAATTCCCCTGCAATTCACTCACCCCCGTCAAAAAACCCCTTTTCCTAAAGGCTAAACTCTTTTTGCCTAGGAAAACCCCTTGATAAACATATTTCATGTAAAAAAACCCACCAAATTACATTTATCCTAACTACTAAGTGTATGGGAAGTGCATAACATTCCATATACCTAAGTAAAATACCCCTTCCACCCATTTCACCTCACATTGACATTTTAATTAAATATATAAAAGTTCCCGAAAAACCCACTATCCCGTATATATTTAACTCCTCTATATAAAATAACCCCACCCCTTAGTTTAGTTATAAACTATATTACTAACCCTTATCCCACAAAACATATTAAAATCCCGCTCTCAGTCCTTATTCCTATGTTAAAGCGTTCCCAATGAGATTAAGTTCAAAATTAATCCTATACCACTGGTGATTAGACCCATGGGCCGCCCGAGAACTTTATGTGTAAATCACCGTTCAACTCCATCTCTCGACCACCATTAATCATTCCTCCCCGAATCCAATGACCTGTGATCATATCGGCCGCGCCTGATGTCCGTCCTTTACTCGCTCGATAAAGCGGCCCCTGACCCTCGGTGCTACGTGTCAAACGATGAATGGAATCAGGTGGCCTCTCCTAAATACCACATGCACCACAAAAGCGGTGCAATGGCCCTCCTAAACTGCTTCCCTCTTTTAATCGAAAAACCGCCACTGTTCATCAATCAATGAACCCGCCAAAAAATAACATTTTTCTATAAAAGCCACATTATCCCTCTTTTTGCTCTTTTCGCGCATTTGCTATCAAAAACTCAAAGAGCCCTTGCGACCCCTGCAAACAGTGAATTTGTTCACAGACCTCCGCCATTACTCCACAGACGTCGCAGATAGCCCAATTCGTTCAACAGTCCATACCTGAACTGTACAAACCTTTGCAGCCTCCATCAACCACCAATTACAGTCAATTTTGCCCAATTCCAAATATTTAACCGTGGAAAACCAACTCCATTGTCAAATTCCAAGTAAATTCACCCTCATAACATGGTTAATTAAGTAAACTGTATCAAATTCACTTTGATTGTTTACACTCTGAGCCATAACCATATGCAAAATCGTCGTTGCCCTAAAAACTCTGAATTAGCCCCCACACTCAAAGCCACAAGAACTGAGTAAGGCTGCCCCAATTGCAATGGACGTTAGACCAATTACAACACCTCATTTAGACCTGGACCACCTTCCTTTAGCTAATAAAGATTTCCAAATAAAATATACCACTGCCCAAGAACCCCTCCTCAAAATGCATTGTCAAAGCAGAGACAAATACCTTAACCATGCTGATGACATTGGCCTTTGGGAGTCAAATTTTCCTAAATACCAATTCCTCCAAGTCCACATCTTTCCTGAGATTGTTCATATGTGCCATATGTGTTATGTCCCCAGCCACAGAACCATAATTTCACATGACCAGAAGGTCCTTTTTACTATTACAGCTACGTCCATTAATGAAATGTTGTAGCTCCAACCAGGGCCAAAACTAACTCCCCTCTTAGTTGGAGACCTATTGGACTAGTATCCCAAGCTAAGCCCTGCAAAATTGGCCCAATTATTCCAAACCTTCATTAGGGAAGAAAAATACATCCTTAAAGGCCCCCCTCCATATGTAGCATCTATTTTCTCTCATGGGACTAGAACATTGTAGCCATGATATCATGTGTTTTGGGTTACACCACAAGTGAGTAGATTGATGAAATTAATCTTGCTTTCATGACCATTTATACCCCAATGCAACCTCCTACAACTACATATGACTTTTCCATATTCATAGCTGATAGAATCCATGAGAAATTCACAAGGATGAGCAATGAAAGAGTTGTCAAATATTCCATAGTCTTATACCATATGTTCTTGTATTTACAACCTGATAAGTTCCCATTCACCCTTCAGAAGCTGGACACCAAGGGTCAGCCCAGATCAGTCATTTTTGGGACCCCATTAATCCACCAATATCAGTATCCATACTCTTATTTTGATTTCATTGATCTATTTGTACACCCAGTCATGGCAATGTTGACTGGAAGCCCGCCTCCTAGAATTAGTCCAGAAATAAAGAGAGTCCTCCAACTGTCCAAACAGACCAAAGTGGGTGACTGGTACCTTTATCAGAACCATACAGAGATCAAAATATATGGTTGCATGCTTGCACCTTATAAGCTGCCAAGATACCTCCCCATGAGGTTGTTTGCCTTAGAATATTATAGACAAATCATCAATGCAAATGAGGTAAACTTCGTCAATGCCTAAAAGAAAGCTAATTTCAAAATCAAAGATCAATTAGGTCCCTTAAATTTCCAATTCCAGGGAGGCAGGCTTAGAAGAAGATTTGATATTACAGAACATGAAGTTCCAAAGAAGCTTTGTTTGGAGATATGATCCTTTGGAATTCATTTCAAGAAGAGACAAAAGGTCAAGCTAGGACCCTTCATCCACCACCCCATACCAGAAATCGAGGCATGTGCCAATCAAACAAAATGTGTGGAAGGTACCCTAGTGGACCAAGACAGCACCAGAGTAGATGTAGAAAATGCTTTGATTGATTTAGAAAAGCAGATTGATGACAGCTCTTTTCCAGGTACTAGAAGAGCAAGAGACAACCATGAGTACCCCTTCAATTATGCAGACTCCTAATTGAGGAGAAAAACCTAAAGAGAAGTAGGGAGGAGGCCACCACATTAGCAAGAGGAAACTCACATACTCTGACAGAAACAAGCCAAGCAAAAAGGCAGAAAATGAATCCTGTCTCTGAACAGGAATACACAGAGGAATCAGCTGAGGTCACAAGCACAGAAGGAAATAGAAGCAGGCCTATCACTCCATCTGAAGGCATGCAAGAGCCTTCCACATCACAGACTCAGATGATGGAAAGGAAGCTTAGTGTAGAAGTGTCTTCATTTGGTAGGCCTTCTGAAAGAGAACGGGACATCATGGAAAGATACAAGGAAATCAAAGCAAGAAACAAAAGGCTCAAGTCCCAAACCTATGCTCAGTACCTAAGGCTGAATCCTACCAATCAAACAAGGCTAATTTCAGTTTTTGACATCAAAGAGGGGAAGCTGGAGATGTCATCCATCAAGCCTATAGCCCAGCAGCCAAAAACAGCATCTGATTTCAAAAAGGTAGACTTTGAAGTGTTGGCAAGGGATATTCATCCCATAGACCAAATTGAATTACACAAACAGGCTAGAGAAATTGTATATTCCACCCTGACAGGTAAAGCTATTGCTGCTCACCAGCTACAAAATTCTCTGAACAATATTTCAGCACAATTTCAGTTAGAGAAGGCCTCCTCACAGGCCAAGGATACCAGAATCAAGTCCTTAGAGGGCTTAGTGATTGAATTGGGACATGATCCCAAGGATATAAAAGTTGTAGAGCAGCTCATTAAAAAGAAGAATTATGACATAGATGCATTAAAGAAACAACTAAAAATTCCTCAACTGCAGCATCCACAAACATTGGAAGTCCTAGAAGCCCAATAGGGGCATGAAGAAATCATGGACTTAGTTTTAAAGCTGAATGATCAACTAAAAGAGACAGAAAAGGAATTGGATGATTTAATCCAATTAAAACAAGAAGATGTGGCCACTTCTTCAACAAATGTTATCCCCACAGTCTCCATAGCAATGCCCTCCACACTAGCAGCATATTTGAAACCTACATCTCTACTTGCAATAGCCTTGCAAGCAACAACAGAATCTACATCAGCAGCAGGTGCATCGGGAGAGAAAGCAGCAGAACTAGTCAAAGCCATGGAAGAAATGTCTATCTAGGCTACTGAAATGAAAAGGTTAAGAGAAAAGGTGGCAAGCTTGGAAAACGACTGCAAACTTTCCCAACTTAAGAAAAAAGAAGAAGCACAAAAAGCCCAAAGAATGGGTGAAAGAATCAAAGTCTTAGAAAAAGACTTAACTCTGGAGAAACCACTTGGGCAAACCAAGGAGATGTTGTGGGCCAATATCATTGACTCTGTCAATGATATTTGGCCACCAATCCAAGTTATTTTTGAACAAATAGAGTTAGTGAAGATAGCTATAGACGCTATCCAGAAAGTGAAGGAAGAATTAGGAGATAAGCCAGAGGATTCCAATAGACTCATCCACTTCCTCAACAGCAAGAATAGATATGAGCTCCATGAGCTAAATATAGAAGATAGGATTGAGGCCATTTTAGAAATAAGGAATGTCGTTTCCAAAAGGAACCTTATGCTTAACCTAGAAGAAAAGTGCCACAATATGTAGATAGCCATTGATAGGTTCATGGCTAAATTCCAGATTTTGAGAGAAAAGGGTCTGCCCATCCCTATGGTTATCAATGACAAACTCATGACACAATTGGACTATGGAAATAGGTTCAAACAGTTGGCTAAGGATGAAGCCAGCTCTTCATCCATAAAATCATTGCCAAAAGGCAAAGTTTTGTACAACACATTTGAAAACTTGTTTTTCTTAGAGCATGAGATCAAACATTTATTCCTCACCAAGCCCAATTTTTCCAAATATATTGAAACTAATGAAATATATAGGAGGATGACAAATGTAAAACTACCTGATGCAGAATGGTGGGAGATAATGACTGATTTACTGTGATAAATTTACATCAAAAAGTTACTGCACAGTAAAAACAGGACAACTAGGTAAAACGGGTAAAAACAACACATCAGGGTCAAAGAGTATCAACTAAAAGGTAAAAGTTGAAGAATATTTCAGCGTAAAACACCACAACTACCAGCCAGCATAAAGGGTTACACTTCAACTATAAAGGCCAGCACAACCATAATAAAAGGGACAACATGAAAACAGTTCAATAGCTGTCTCTATCTTCTTGCAAGAAAATATTTGTATTTCCTAGAATAAATCTCAAGTTGTTTTGAGATATTTTGTACATAGTTTTTGTATAAATACTTCACAAATCGAAATATGTATGGTGGATTCTTAGGCATTTCTATAGATTTTCTTGATCAAAGACTATAAGCTATTGTATCACTATTTGGACCAGCAAGCTGGATTAATGAATAAAGTCAAGACATTTCACTGGATTCATGTGTAGTGCAAAATACAGACAAGTATTCTCTTTTGTGTCATTACCTTTATTTAAGTGTTTTTCCACAAACTTTAATGTATCTATAATATTAATGCTATAATATGGGATGATATCTCATAATTTGCTTCACTGCACTTTGTTTTCAACTTTTATGCATTTTAATGTTTTCTTCTAATTATCTAAGTTAAGGAATTCTTGATTTCTCCTTAGTTGAGGTAGTTTCCCCTCAATCTATAGTAAAGGATTCTTAATTTCCCTTTACTCATGATTTTCCTCTGTTCTTCATCTTGATCCTGGTCTAGGAATTCTTAAGTGCTCTCTCACCTTGGTTAAGATCATTTCCTCATTAGACCTAAAGACCTATATTTCACTCTGCTAGCTTGCCCTTTGAATACTCCCTTTAATGAGTTTATCCCAATTCTGCTGACCTTCTTTGACTCCATAGCCCAATGGTCCAGATACTTCATTCTATCCATCTATTTTAAGGATTCCACCATCCAACCATTCAATACAACTCAAAACCCCCCTGAAATGTAAGAACTAGCCTAAAATCCTAGAAAAACAAAGCTAAATTATATAGAGAGAGCCCTCTCTAAGTCATAGGTTGGCTAGAGCCTATACTTAAAAGATTGGTTTGTGGTTACCTCGATTTCTTCCTTCTTCTGATAACTTCTAAGGAAAATTTTGAGTGGTAACACACCATCACGACCACTATCATAGGTTGTTTTCTGTTGATGATTATCACCATATATTCCCTGGTTTTTGATATATATATATATATATCATTGGTCATAAATGGGTACCTGTTGTGGCCAGCAACAACCCCCCTCGTTCAATCTAGTATCAGCCACGATAATGAATGAATGGGGACCCTTAGTTATTTTTTTAGGAGAAGCAAGGATTTCTTTTTGAAGTTACAACCATACGCTTAGAAAAGGTTTCTTGAATGTCTTAAGCCTAAGCCTGTGTTCATGAAAGCAAATCTTTAAGGTCGCACCACACAAGGATAAGAAACACCTTCATTTCCCTTCTAAAGACCATTATGCGTGCCGCCCCAATGTTAATAACGACATCGCATCGCAACATACTAGCATCCATAAAGAAAAGCTCACAAATCTGCCGATATGCGATATCGCGATCGCATATCGCAGAAATGAGGCAGGCGAAGTTTGGCAAACATTGAATTATTGCGATCTGCGATATTGCGATCGCTGCGATTTGTGATTGCGCGACATGCAAGGGTACGTTGGCAAATCATAAAGCACCTTAGTACGAATCCTTCGGGCGCGTCACCCAAAGAAAAGCCACTTACTATAACCTGACTTGAAATTATGCGCTTTTAATGATAGTAATAAATTAGTTGTCAGTTATTAAGTGGAATAAAGACGCGTGCCTTGATGCGGATTTGCTTCACGTAAGGTGGCATATCTGATTATCTCTTGCATTTAAAACTCTCCCATCACCTTTCTGATCAGTCTTTCCATTTCACTCGTAACCTGCAGGAGCAAGGTGCGAAGGCAAATCAAACAGAAGCGCAAAGCGAAATGGGAAAGAAGAACAAAGCTCGAGGCTCCGAAACAAGAGAAAAAACCAAGGAGATGGCGCCCCTGTACACAGATACAGCCTGCAACAGAGATGCAGGTATCTCAACATGGGAAGGCATGTATAGGCTGTTAGAAGAAGAGAACCCTAGAATAATGAAGGTAACTGCTGCTGTCGCAGGTGCATCACGTCCTTCAGAGGCATCCCTGGAAGACCTAGCGTGTTCTTTCCTCCATAGAATAGCAGCAAGGCCGAAGATCCTACCATATACAGACATGATCAAGTGGATTCTAGATGATGCGGAATTGGCAAATAGGCAATTCAAAGTCCAGGGACATGGGGTCGTGGGATCGTTTGCTGCCCAAGACTTGAAGCTCATGTATCATCTTCCTAAGCCGCAAGCGACCTATAATGCATAGTTTGTTAAGAAGTTCGCAGTAGAAAATCCGGATCTATCAGACACCGCTAAAGAATGGTCAAGAAGAGATGAGCCGTTGAAAAAGGATAAAAACAATATGTACAGCACTGGTTCCCTTACCTCTCCATATTGTTTTGTTGCAGCCATGCTCTGTAGATCATTTGGTATGCCCGATATCAATAAGTTTTCATCTGAATGGCTACCGTTAGTTGATGCCGCGACTAACTCCGAGATAGTAGATTGGGCCGAAATCCT
Organism: Pinus tabuliformis; assembly: GCA_031772625.1. Classification (NCBI taxonomy): domain Eukaryota; kingdom Viridiplantae; phylum Streptophyta; class Pinopsida; order Pinales; family Pinaceae; genus Pinus; species Pinus tabuliformis. The sequence continues at coordinate 681,906,177 of CM062815.1, read as the reverse complement.
TTCTGATACTCTATACACGGCAGTTGTCAAATACTGTTCTAGGAGATCCTTCTCCCAAAGGGTCTATCCTCCTTTTTATTTGTCTGCCTATATAATGGACTCTGTCTGTCTTGTATCAAATTTTCCTACCATGGGTTGGAAATGGACTACCCAAGACCCATTGCCCATCCATGTTTATCATAAAGTCTTATGGGATTCCCAGTTTGCCCCTCATTTTTACCAGATTTTCCATGGGCTCATATTGCCCATACATAGAATGATATATGATAAGGACCCCCCAAGGTGCTCTCCCGAGGCCCAAATTGACATCATCCCCATTGCGAGATGGTTTGGGGAAGAATGGTTTACCTACATTCGAGTTTTTGGAAGCACTATACCTCCACATGTCCTACCCTTGTATCTCCCTGATAAACTGTTGGCCCGGGAAATCGCTTATCAAACTTGTTCTGAAGGCGGCTTAACCAAGGACCTAAAGGACAAAAAGAAGGCCATTTGGCCTCAATTTCCCGTCACTTGTGGGGCCTTCTCTTTGTTCGATGTGGGACACGCTTTTGACGAGGTGGAGAATGTGACGTGTCTTCAATTATTTAAGTTCTCATCAAGACCATTCGACCCAAATAATGTGGCCCAGGAATTTACAATCAACGTCAAGATAAGAGTGTTCTCTGGGAAGAAAGATCTGTTTGATGATCTCTTTCAGAGTAAAAGCTCGCTCAAAGAGATTTTGCAAGAAGCTCAGTCAAGGTTGTCTCCAGACGACCTCCGGAAATTCACGTTATATAGAGAGAGAAGGCTGGCTAGTATTCCACTAGAAGGGCTGCAAGTAGCTACTAGAGAACCGACTCCGAGCATCAGCCTCAGTGAAAACTCCAGCGCTTCCAGATCTAAGTCCAGCGCCGCAAGAAAAATATCTGAACATCCTGAAGAGTCTATGCACGACAAAGAAAAGAACGAAGAAACAACCAAAGACACAGCTCAGTCAAGTACGATGGCTCAGCAGCAAGTTATCGCCTCACCACCAAGAAACGTTCCCCCTCCTGTTGTCGAAACACCTCTTGTCACAACAGAGTTGGATAAAGAGTGGGAAACCTTCAATGAATTAATTAATCTTGAAGGGCAAGTCCCGAAGACACCTGTGGGAAATACACAGGTGGTGCAAGAGGTCGTCTCGACCATAGTCAGTAGCGCCGCAGAAGCAGAACACCTTCCTATCGCTCCATCCTCAGAACTTCTACTCAACGTAGAAGAAATTCCTCCACTAGATGTATTCTACAGTCCCCAGCACAAAGCAGTTGTAAGGAGACAAATAAAGAAGAGAAAGCTTGAGAATGCACTGTCTCAAGATGCTGAACATCTAGACGTCTTGTGGAAAGACCCAAATAATAATCCAACTGAGAATCTCACGAAGTTGTCTCAGATTGCAGGAGCATATGCTTCTGCAACTATTGACAAGGCCTCTGAAGTTCAGCAACTCCTAAAAGAACATGAAAATCAAATACAACTGCTACAACAACAGTTGCAACAAGCCAGCGCAAACACTGAAGCTTCCAGACAGCTCGAAAAGCTACAGGAAGACTTTCGCCAGATGCAGGTAAGCTATCAAAGAAGTCTTGAAGAAAAAGAAAAGCAACTGCAGATGGTGCAAGAAATGCATAAAGATGAACCTAAGCTGGCAGAGTTTATTTCAGATTCCATCGGCTTGAACGAGCAACTATCACAGCAACAGGAAGATATGGTACGTAGAATATCACAGTTGAGACACTTTTGTGAACTAAGCGACAGGATCACCAGCCAGGTGGTGGAATTGCGGAACGACTATGATCAGAACAACAAAAGAGTAACAGAATATTTGGCTTGGCAAGATGATGAGGAAGGGAAAAGAGCAGGGGCACCCAAGATTAATGAAAATCACAAGGAGCTGCTCTTTAATAAATGGGACGAACAAATCACACAGGCGGAGCAAGCAGCAGAGACAGCGGCGACACAAGCGAGCATCCTTATCGACTGTGTAAATGAAAATTTACACAGAGCCAATTTGATTTCAGAGACCACCCCAGGATACCTACCAAGCAAGTTGCAACTGGAGACAGAATGGAAGCAGAAAGCGCAGGCAAACGGGAAAACAATCCAGGCATTGGCTAGACTAAATTGGGAAAGTTACTGGACATACTTAGTTAAACCGCATAGCCAATGCATGACAGTAAGATGCATCATGAACGCAGCCGAGAAGGTAGCGCCAGCTCTTATGGATGCCATTTTCGCAGCCCAGCTAAGCACAGAAATCAGCCAGCCTACTCTTCTCAAGCCTATGCTTGACAGCTGCAACTTCAAAGACCAAGTTCACAAGTAATTTCATTTAGAATGTTGTTTTTTCCTTTTTAACTAAATTAGAAAAAGGGCAGTCATTTGAGAACCGTATCCTCAATTTTGTAATAATACTATTATTAGAATTAGGAAGTAGTATTTTAACCCTTCTCATTGCATTGGAGAAGGGTCCAGAAATTTGTCAAAAACTTGTCCTCGGAACATGCACTTCTGCACCCTCAGAGGAGGTTTTGATGAATGGAAGGATCGAGATTTATTTATGTTTGCATTTTAATGTCTGCTACTGATGTTGCACTACTGTACTCTTAGTAGATATTAGAACAAGTAGAGATAAATCGTTATTGCTTGAAGTCTGTGAGTAAAAATCAGTCATAAATGGTACTTTTATCTCTTGACGAATTTCTGCTTATATTCTTAGAGTGATATGCAGCTGATATTGTTTATATGTTAATGTATGAGCATGTGGGTTATCATTTGGCACTTTTGTACGGTGAACTCATTTATTTATGCTTGACATATGAATGATTTATTTATGCGATATGATGTTCACAACTGTTTTGTTTAACTTCTTATGCAGAATGGTTCATCTTAAATGATTTATATTCTTGTGATAGCTGAATGATCTTTATTACCAGTTATTATATGAAATCTTTCTAAATCGCATAATGGAAAAGATATATCCCGGGTTAGTGTAGATTACATATGTTGTTTTCATTAGATTACTATAGCTTAGAATCAGTTTGCAAGTTAGATTTAAATTAGTTTTAGAATGCTTCCAGAACCAACATAATCAAACTCTACACACACACACATCCCATGCATCGGGAAGCTGGTCCCGTTACCCCCAGTTGGACCCGCTACATCAAACGGGCAATGAGCCGCCAACCAGGTTCCGGACCGGGTGGGTATCCCCCTTGTTGTTGACCCGATTTCGGGGCCCTCAACAGTACCATACATAGACCATCTTTAACGGTAGATCAAATAATTTTTTTGCACACTTCCAAAACATAGGGATTCTAATCAAAGGTAGATCCTAAGAACATTGATGAAGCCAACTCTATCTTGGATGTATCATCCAAAGATTATATATATTTACAAGCTCACCTCTTATATCCATTATTTTTAAAATGTTAACGATTTTCACACACGATATACTATATAGTTAGTGGACAATACAAATAGTTTCCATCGCTGATATTAATCTAGTTATATGCTCTTTGTAACTAATCAAAAATATTAATTTTTTCTTGATAATTAGACTTTTAGAACAAAGAACATGGTTGAGAATCATTTAATGGCTGTAGAAATTCACAAGTACTGAGAATTGTTTTTTCTTTTGTTAGAAAATTATATATTATAGAGAAATGGAACACAAAATATTGCAGAAACACAAACACAGAAAATGCATAAAACAAGTGAGACAAAAATATACGTGTTTCACCCAATTTGGGCCACGTCCATGGGGAAACTTTCATTTCTTCCTTTATATTATCCATCAAAATGAAGAGATAAAACCTACAGAAAATTTTTTGTAATTTCGTCTTCTCTCTCACACAATCTCCTCTCTCTTTCTCGCTTAGAATACAGATATGCATAGCCACAATAAAATCTCCTCATATTTAGAAAGGGGTTTCCTTATAGGGAAAAAAAACCCTAAATTGAACATAACTTCTATTGTTAGATCATCCACCTAATGAATGGCTCAGATTGACTACGAAATTACAATATTTTACAAGGAAATTTTACATCTATTTTTAGCTTCGGGGGCGTTGCTCCCAAACCCCCCCCCCCGGGGGGGGGCTCATAAAATTGTCATCATCCCCCCCCCGCCCCTTGGACCCCCCTAACAGCAATCAAATGGGTAATTTTTCCACGCTGTTATGAACTAGGGTCCAATGTGGTGATACCTATGAATAAAGAAGATAATCAGGCTCACACCCAACAATCTCCCACTTGGAGACTGATTATAGCAACTCCATCATTTCTTCATTTTTTGGACAATTCTTCCACTTTGGACCTAGTTTTTTCTCATCTTCATCATCATACTTGAATACCAATTGAAACTGAGCAGAATCTCAGTTTCTCACTCATTACAAATTTTGTTAACATATCTACAGGATTTTGGCTAGTGTGTATCTTTCCTAGCTTCATTTGTTTATATTCCAACACTGACCATATGAAATGGTACTTCAGATGTATACATTTAGTCTTGGAATGAAATGTTGAGTAATTTGAAAGATGAATGGAACTTTGGCAATCATTATATAAACTTCCAATCTCCTGCTTCTTACCCAATCCATCCATAAACCTTTGCAACCAAATCTTCTTTACTAGCCTCTATAGAAACAACATACTCTACTTCCGTCGTTGAAAGTGAAACAACACTTTGCATTTTTGAAACCCAACTGACAGATGTTCCACCTACAGTAAACAAATACCCTGTGGTGCTCCTCCTGTTATCTTATCACCTACTATATCTGCATCAACATATCCCTGTAGAGAAATGTTTGAACCACCAAAGCATAATGCTTGATTTGTGGTACCTCTCAAATACTTGAGAATCCAATTCACTGCCATCCAATGTTATTTTCCTAGATTGTTCATGTACCTTCTTACAACTTCCACTGCATGTGCAATATCAGGGTTTGTGTAGACCATTGCATACATTAATCTTCCAACTACTGATGCATATGGAGATTTAGACATATAATCCATCTCTTCCTAAGTCTTGGGACATATCTCCTTAGTTTTAAATGGCTAGCCAAAGGTGTATTAATTGGTTTTTCCTTCTGCATATTAAATCTTTCCAACACCTTTTGTATTTACGTACTTTCAGACATTGTTAATTTGCGATTTGTCCTGTCTCTAGTTATTCTCATACCAAGGATTTGTTTTGTAGCACCCAAATCCTTCATTGCAAATGAATTTGTCAATTTTCCTTTGAGCGTATTTATTTCCTACATGTTAGACGTTGCAGCAAGCATGTCATCTACACATAATAACAATATAATATAGCTTCCATCATTTTTCCTTTTGAGATAAACATAATGATCAGAGTGGCATCTAGTATAACCTTGTTCAACATAAACCTATCAAATTTTAGATACCACTACCTTGGAGCCTATTTTAAGCCATACAAACGCTTCTTCAACTTGCACACTAGTTTCTCCTTCCCTTTGACCTCATATCCATGTGGTTGTTTCATATAGATCTCTTCCTCCAAATCCCCATGGAGAAAGGTCGTCTTTACATCTAACTACTCTAGATGCAAATATTCTGTTGTTACTAGACTTAAAATATTTCTTATTGAAGTCATTTTAGCAACAAGAGAAAATATTTCATCAAAGTCTATACCTTTCTTCTGTGCAAACCCCTTCACCACAAATCTAGCTTTATACCTTTTTCTACCTCCATATTCTTCCTTCAACCTGTAAACCCATTTCTTCTACAATGTTGTTTTACCTACAGGCAACCTTACTAAGTCCCAAGTCTTCTTATGTACTAAGGATTCCATCTCTTCTTTCATGGCTAGCTCCCACTTATTCCTAGTTTCCACCTTCATTGCTTCTTCATAACATTCTGGCTCACCAGAATCAGTCAACAATACATAATATAATGAAGGAGAGTATCATTCAGGGGGTCTACTTATCCTTGTTGATCTTCTAACACCACTTTCATGTGTTTGAGGTGCATGTTGTTGTTGTGGTTGTTGATCATTATGATTTTCAGACACCTTTACTTTTTATGTGATCTCGTCAAGCACTTTGTATTATTTATTTTCTTTTTCCTTTTTCTTTTCCTACATTTGATCCTTATACAATACCCTTTAATTTAGTATGAGACCTCTACTCCTAATGATTTTTTGATTTTCATAATCATAAAAGCGATAACCAAAATCATTAACACCATATCCAATAAAGGTTCATTTCTTTGATTTTTCCTCAAGCTTTGTTCTATGTTCTTTATTAATGTGGAAAAAGGCTTCGCAATCGAAAGTCTTTAAAAATGAATGGTTTACGTTTTTACCCATCCATGCCTCCTTTAGAATACCATCATCCAAGGAACTTGAAGGCCCTCTGTTTATTATATAAACAACAGTATCTACAACATCTTCCCAAAATTGTAAAGGCAATCCTGCATGCAATCTCATGCACCTTGCATGCTCCATGATTTTCATGTTCATCCTTCCTAACACATCATTTTCCCGTGGTTTTCTGGGAACTCTCTTCTCTCTACAATTTTTGTGCTCTAAACAGTACTTATCGAACAATTTGCTAGAATATTCACCTCCATTGTCTGATATGAGACACTTCAAATTCTTTCCTATCTCATTCTGAACCAAAGCTTTCCATTTATTGAAAGTATCAAATACATCAAATTTATTTCGAATCCAATAAATATAGGTTTTTTTGGTTGCATCATAAATAAAAGTAACATAATAACAAGAGCCACCGAGAGATGATACATGAGTAGGCCCCATACATATGTATGCACAAGCTCTAATTTTTCACTCTTATTTTATTTCCCAACTCTGAGGAATCTGACTCTCTTATGTTTTCCATAAACACAATTCTCACAGAAATCCAAATCAACATGCTTCGAACCTCGCAACAAATTTCTTGAGTGAAGAATCTACATCCCCTTCTCACTCATGTGCTCGAGCCTGTGATGCCACAATGCAGTATCTGCTCATGTGGAGGTTAAAGCATTAACAGAATTAGAAATACCATGCATAAATACAACGTAGCAACCTTTTCTCATTTATCTATTACCAGGGCTCCTCTAGTGGCCTTCCAGGTTTTATCTATAAAAGTAGTTACATAGCCTTCACCACCAAACTGCCCTATTGAAATCATATTTTTCTTTAGATCTGGAACATGCCTTACCTCCTTCAATAGCCATTGGTTTCCATTCTTTTGTTTTATGAAAACTTTACCCATTCTAATGATTTTACAGGGTTTATCATCACCCAAACGAACATGTCCAAAATCTCCTTGAACATAATCATGAAAATGTTTAATATTAGGTGTGGCATGGAATGAGGCCCCTGAATCTACCACCCAGGCATTAATAATATTTTCTAATGAAAGAATCAAAGCATCTTGCAACACATCACTTGTCACATTCGCTTCATGATTGTTTTCTTATTGTGCATCTCCTTCTTTTCCCTTCTGACACTTATAGTCTTTCTTTAGGTGTCCTTTCATCTCGCATTTGTAGCACATTATCCCCGATATGGACTTGGATATTCCTTTCCTTGACTTACTGTGATATCCTGAGCTCTTTCCTCTTTCCATATTGATTCCCCTAGTCTATGTAGTCAAATCATTACCTAATGTCTCACCGGAGCTTTTCTGTCGCACTTCCTCGCTAAGGATTGCATTAACAACATCATCAACTTTTAAAATACTATATCTAGGGAGAGATTTAATAATGGCCATAACTAAACCATTCCAACTTTCTAGAAATGAGCACAGACATAATAGATCCCTAACTTCATCATCAAATTTACCCCTATATAACTTAAATGACTGGTAACCGTATTAAATGCATTTAAATGATTGGCAACAAATCCACCTTCTGACATCTTCTTATTAAATAAATGCTTCATAATAAATACCTTATTTGAGGCCGAGATTTTTTCATATAGTTTGGCCAATGCTGTCATTAAAACCTCTATTGTCGTTTCCTTTGAAATGTTGAATGCCACTAACACTACCAAAAACAGTCGTATTGTTCCAAGTGCCTTTTTTCAAGAATCTCTCATTCTATGTTTGTCATACTCGTCAGTTTATTTGTTTTTCTGCTCAATGGTAGGTACATATCTTTCTGATACAAAAAATATTCCATTTGCATCTTCCACAGTTGGTAATTTTTTCCATTAATTTTCTTGACCCTAAACCTACCATCTTATGTCATTTCTCCCACTCCAACCAAGAACCCTTCTCTCTTGCGAGTTTATCAACCAAATAGACCTTTGGCTTTGATACCAGTTGTTTGAAAATTATATATTGTAGAGCAATGGAACACTTAAAATATTGTAGAAACACAAACACAAAAAATGCATAAAACAAGAGAGACACAAGTGGTTCACCCAATTTGGGCTACGTCCACAGTGACATAGCCAGTCCTTCCTTTATATTATCTAGGAAAATGACTACACCAAATCCATTGTAATTTCATCTTCGCTCTCACACAGTCTCCTCTCTTTTTCTTTCTCATAATGCACATATACATATTTGCAATGCAATTCCCTCATATATAGCGAGGGGTTTCCTTCTAAGGAAAAAACCCTAAATTAAACATAACTTCTACCGTTAGATCATCTGCCTAATGAGAAACTCAAATTGACTACGAAATTACAATATTTTACAAGGAAAATTTACATCTATTTTTAGCTTCAGGGGTGTTACCCCTTAACCTATGCTGGGGGGGGCTCATAAAATCGTCGTCCCCCCCCCCCCATGGACCCCCCTGATGGCGATCACACAAGCGGCATTACCACCCTATTATGAACTGGGGTCCAATGCGATGATAGCTATGAATAAAGAAGATAATCAGGCTCCACACCCAACAACTTTCTCCTTAATTTTTGCAACCTAATTTTATTGAAACATGCTTGACAGTGAAAAAACTATTTGTTAGTACTCCAAGTCTCACAAAATTTCTATAGACAGCTATCTTTACCTGGTAATCTCAAAAATATCAAAAAAATCACAATCTCATATATTGGTCAGAAGAGGCCATCATCAAAGTGAATCAAATACCAAGAATGAATTATGTCTACTAAAACCTATAATAACATTGTTTCCCTAATAACAACTAAAAACTCCTATAGTCGATTGTTGAAATTTTGCAACCAATTATAAAACTTCAACAACAATTTGTTTTCTAATGAGGATTATTGCCATATCTTCCTTGGTTTTATGAGGAAAAATAAATAAAGTATCATTGGTTATCAAAGGTAGACCAAATTAATTATTCACATACTTCCAAAACCTAAGGTTTCTTATCTAACTTAGATCCTAAGCACATCAATGAAACCAACTACGTTTTGATGTATCATCTAAAAATTTTGTACAATTACAAGCTCACCTCTAATCCATTATTTCTGAAAATGCTGAAGATTTTCACACATGATATCTTGAACAGTTGGGCAATACAAATAGTTGCCATTGTTATTCTTCCATTTATATGCTCTTTTCAACTTATTTGGAAGATCAATTTTATCCCAAGGATTAGACTTGTAGCACAAAGAACATGGTTAATACACATGATTTGACCTAGAACTAGTTAATACCAAAATTTAACAAAACAAAGTATTTATGCATTTTATATATATATATATATATATATATATATATATATATATATATATATATATATATATATATCAATTTTTTTTACCAGAATATAACAATTCTTTTAGTGTTAATACTAACACTTCCATTACAACAAGATATCCCTAGAGGGATAGAAAATGAAAAAAGTTTAATAATAATATGTATGTAGAAGATGGTCTTGAAACTAGTTAATTCATGAAAATATGTGGGACTGTAGTGAAAATAATTGTATGTTATTCAGTTTTTACATCAATTTTTTTAAACCAAAATTTAACAAAAAAAATTCTAGTGATAACATTAGAACCACCATTACAAAATGATATATTTCTAGTGCTGACACCACCATTATAATAAGATATCCCAAGAGAAACAAAAAATGTAAAAAGTATGATAACAATACCATGTAGAAGATGGCCTTGAAACTAGTAAGTTCATGAATCCATAAGACTATAAGGTCATTGGCATCATCATAATCATTGCCATCATCTTCATTATCATCATCATCACCTCCATCATTTTCTCCGTTATTATCATCATAATAACCATTCATGCCATCATCATCATCATTATGGACATTATTGTCAATTATTCATAATTATAGGTGTCGTAAGAAATATCATCATCCCAAAAAATATGATGAGTGCTAGAAAAGGGTTATTTTGGACACATATGATATATATGCAAGAAAAATAACAACTCTAGCTTTGAGAGATGATCGATGATTATCATCATTGCCACCATTATCATCATCATTAATGTAATTTCTATCATCATTGTTGTCATCGTCATCATGGACATCGTCATAATTGGCATCATCATCATCATTCATGTCCTTATTGTCTTTGATGATGACCTAGATGACAATTATGATAATGATGACTTGGATGATGACGGCAAAGATAATGATTATGATTATGACAATGAAAACATTTAAAAATTGGGAAAATTGACCAAGGTCGTTAGCATCATCATCATATCATAATCGTTGTCATCATCATCATCATCATCATCATCATTACCATTGTATCCACCATCATCTTTATCATAATTTCCATTATCATCATAATCACAATTCATGTTATCATCATCATCTTCATTATCATCATTGTCATGATTATTGACATGGTCATTAGTTTTTCATAATTGTCAATGTCATAAGAAATATCATCAATGCAGAAAATATGATGATTGTTGGAAAAGGGATGCAAAAGCGAACACAAAAATGGGGGAAACAATAGATGTAAAATTGGAAGAAAAGTGGATGCAACATAAGTAGATGCAAAACAAGACATAAAACCTAACACAAAAGTGGATGCAAAAGCATATGCAATAGTCAATGCAAACTTGGATGCAAAACAGGATGCAAATGCATATGAAAAAGTGGAAGAAAACATGGATGCAATAGTAGGCATAAAACTTGGCATTAGTTGTGGTGAAATAAATGTGGATTCAACAATGGACACAAAAAATGACAAAAAAATTGAAAGAAAAAAGGAGGCAAACTCAGATGCAAATAAGATGCAAAAAGGGCTTTAAACATGGACACAAACATGGTTGCATGGACACAAAAATGAGATGAACAAGTGGATGCAATAGAAGTGCATGCAAAAGGAGATGCAAAGCCTCACGTCAAAGTGTATGCAAGAGGGGATAAAAAATATACACAATATTCGATGCAAACTTTGACACAAAAGAGGATGCAAATGTGGATGAAAATGTAGGTATCAACTAAAGGCACAAGATATGGCAGAAATTGTGGTGCAACAAATGTGGATGTAACAAAAAAAACAAAAAAAGATGCAAACAAGATGCAAAAAAGGATGTAAAAGTGGATGCAAACATGGATGCAACAAGTGAAAAAAAATTGGATGCAAATAATGGATGAAATGGAAGTAGATGTAAAATTAGATACAAAATTAGACATAAAACCCAATGCATAAGCCCAACAAAAAGGTGGATGAAAAAAGAGATGAAATATTTGATGCAAATATTGGATGCAAAAGAGGATGTGAACATGGCTTCAAAATTGGAAGAAAACATGGGTACAACAATAAGAGCTAAACATAGTGCAAATTGTGGCACAACAAAAGTGGATGTAATGATAGATGCAAAAAAATAAGAAACTTTGATGCAAACGAATAAGAAAAAGTGGATGTAAACATTGGTGCAATAGTGGATGAAAAAGTGAATGTAATAGAAGTTGATGCAAAAGTAGATGCAAAATGAGACACAAAACTCGATGCAAACCCTGACGCAAAAGTTGATACAAAAATGGATGCAAAAATAGATGTAAAAGTTGATGAAAACCTAGACACAAATGTGGATGCAAGCGTGGATGCAAAATTAGAAGCAAAAGTGGGTACAAATGGAGGTGACAAATTGTTGGCACAAAAAAATTGGATGTAATAGTGAACACAATAATAGATGCAAAAGAGGATGTAAATATGGATGAAAAACAAGATGCAAAACTGGATGCAACAAAAGTATACGCAAAAGTAGATGCAAAACTAAACACAAACCTCGACATAAACTTGGCGGAAAGGGGATGCAAAAAATGATTTTAAAAAGGATGCAAAAGATGATGCAAAAGTTGATGCAAGTGTGGGTGAAAAGAGTGGATGCAATAGAGGATGCAAAAGTACATGAAATAAAATTAGGTTCCAAACTTGATGTAAAACCCAGAACAAAACCTGGTGCAAAGGATGGCATAAAACCTGGTGCAAAACTTATTGCAATACCTGGTGATAAACTTGGTGTAAGACTTGGTGAAAATTTTGCGTCAAGTTTTACACCATATTTGATAAATGGATGAAAATAACACAAAAAATGGGCTCTAGATGCAAAAAAAGGAATAAAAAATGGACATTAGTCACAAGGTAAATATGGTAAATAGCTAATCATATTTTTATAGCTATGACAATATGGTATTTAATAATCATATTTTCATAGCTATTTACCATAGTTTGAAAATGCATGAAAAGTGGTCCACAATATCTTGAAGGTTGGTACCTTATGTGGGCGAAATGTGGCTTTCCAACAAGTGGTGGCTTGCTGATTCAGGGAGTGGTGGATTCCTTCCAATGTTGGCTAGAAAAACAATTGATGGTAGTGTCCTTTAGTAGGTTGGGTCTTGTAGTAGGTGGTGGTCTGCATAATTGAGGAAATGGTAGCTTTTTTCAACAGGTGCTTTCTCATTTTCATTGCAAGTTTGGGCTTTCATACTGGTGGTGGCTAGTGATTCATGTTCAAAGAAGAATATTGATTAATAATAAGAAGAAGAATACCAACAACTGTAGGGTGTTTTTTTATCCCATAAGGGTTTCCATCAAAATCTTGGTATTCATGTGTTTATGTGTTGCTTTTATGTGCTTATGTTCTACATGTTGCTACTCTTATGATTCATATGTCTATTATCTGTTGCTCATATGACTTGTAGTGCATGAGTTAACTACTACCAATATATTAATGATTCAGTAGTTTGCAAGGAACTAATAAAAAGTTTTAATTGGTGACTCATTGAGTGAAATATTGATTCATCCCCCTTCTCAATATTTCTAACAATTGGTATTAGTGGTGGTACCTCAAGACATATCTTAATCACTAGAAGGAAGATCTTGTGAAATGGGTAGTAAAGACAAAGTCTTATGAACCAAGCCTCATCTATTTGATGGAAAAAAATTCACTTTTTGGAAAATAACAATGAGATCTTATATGGGGTCTCTTGGAGATGATGTGTAGGAAGTAGTAGAAAAATGGGTTTAAATACCCTAGATCCACTTGAACCTATTGAGTAGGAAAGAAGAAATACAAAAATAATGCCAAATCAAATAATGTTACCCTCGGATGTCTTGTAGAATCAGAATTTGCTAAGGTAATGTAGTACGAAAACGAAAAAGAAATGTCAGACAAATTGATGAATAGCCATGAAGGGGATACAAAGGTAAAAAAAATGCAAAGCTACCATCATATTAAATTTAATATTGAAACTCTTAAGATGCATGAATATGAAAGTGTTTCCAATTTTTTCCTTAGAGTAAATGAAGTAGTAAATACTATGAAAGGTCTTGGTGATAAGTTTGAGGATTCTACGATTGTTTGGAAGATATTAAGATCACTAAACCCCAAATTCAATGACAAAGTTTTAGTGATTAGAGAAATGCAAGACTTGAATGAGTTATCCCAAGAAAGGATCCATCATCCATGGGATTCTAAAAGCCTAAAAAATGAGGACAAAAGGGGACCAATCTAAAGTTAGAGAAGATACTTTCAAGGCTATGAGAAAAGGAAAAAGGACAAGAACCAGAGAGCACCAACTATATATTAGATGATGAGGAGGCAAACTTCGTTAAAAAGCTGCAAAAGGTACAGAGGTAAGCTTTCATTTAATTTTTTTAATTGTGGAAGGATAAGCCACTTCGATGCTAAATGTCCACACATAGATAATGTTTCCATAAGGAAGAGAAGGGAAAGAACATGACTGAGAAAAATGCCAAAAGGACTTTCACTAAGAAGAAAAGCTTTTATTCTCATGAAGATAGTGAATGTTCATCTGATTTTGAGGTAGATGATGACTCTGACTTGAATTTTGATTACAAGCTTCTCATGGATCTTAATGGCCAAGTTCCTAGTGAATCAAATAACTATGAAACAAATGATTTGATAGATTCATTGAAATAAATTGACAAGTTCATAAATATAAACAAATGCCAAGATAAGGAATTCAAAGTGTATAAAGAGAAAGTGAATAGTATTTTTGAAGAGATGACCTTGTTAAAGGTTCACCTAGAAGAAGCTAAAAGATTTTATCAGGTACTAATGAAGCAACTTCAAGAGAAATATTGGCACTACAAGAAGTTGGAATAAAAAATTGCAACCGTAAGGAAATATCTTGAGAAAATTAAGTCCCAACTAAATTTGAATATCAAGTTTGTAAAGGGATTTGAAACACTAGAGAAAATTATTAATGATTGATGCTCTGCTTTAATTAAGATGGTTTTTTGATACAATCCATCTCATAATCAAAACAACAAAGACTCAAATTTCATGGCTTCAATGGGAACATGCCCAAAATGTTATGTCAATGCCTTGAAGGGAATCAATGGTCAAAACAAAAAGACTCAATTAAAGTAGAATGAATCAAACCACACAAACTTTAAAAAGGCAAGGAATCAACCATGATCAGAGATGCAATCTTTGTACAATCAAGATCCAAGCTATCCAAAGAAATTATTTACTCCCAGGTACACATATTTCTTCTATGGAAACTACTTTGCTTGTCATAATTTTTGCCACAAGGCTATTCACTGCATACCATACAAAACCATGAAGACAAGAGAAGCAAGAGCTGAGTCTAATATGAATAAGTCAATAAAGACTAGGAAGTCCTTTAATAATTCATTTTCTCCACTTATGGATGAAATTCATTGTTCTATATGCAATAATTTTGGACATGAAGCAAGAAAGTGTAGAAGAAAATTGGTATCTTCTTATTAACATGAAAGAAAGATAAATCCTCTAAAATTTTGGAAAAGGAAGACTTCATCTTCATAAAAGTGTGGTTTAGCTTTATATGCTAGAGATCAAGAAAACCTATGGTATGTTGACAATGACTTCTCGAGACACATGACAAGTGATAGAAAAAAATTGTTTCTTTTAATGAAGTCAAGAAACGAAATGTTTCCTTTGGTAATAATTCTCTTGCAAGCATAAAAGGTAAAGGATTTGTTGTCTTAAGAGGTAAAACAAGGGCCCAAAATGTGTTTTTTTAGATGGCTTAAAGCATAATCTATTAAGTGTCATGTCGATGTGCATTCAATGACACAAGGTTATATTCAGGTCTAAGGGATGTGTGGTAAAAGAAATGGACATAGGAAAAACCATAATCAAACCAACCTGAACTTCAGATAATGTATATGTCTTAGAAGGTGATAGTGAACATTGCTATTTGAGCAAGAATAAAAAATTTGGCTATGACACAAGAGTCTAGGACATCTCAGATTTAGTCAACTAGTTAAACTAATTAAGAAAGAAGGGATTTGTTCATCTTATACTACCTTAAAATAGTATTTGAAAATCCTATCAATTCGGTAAACAGTCAATGGTTCAATTCAAGGAAAAATAATATTCTTCAAAATTACCTCTTGAGCTTATCCATACAGACTTATATGGACCAATGAAGAAGAAGTCTCCTCGAGGTAAGAAATATTTTATGTTTTTAATTGATGACTACACTAGAATGTGTTGGGTTAGTTTGTTAAAATTTAAAGATGAGGCCTTTGATAAATTTAAGATATTCAAGACCTTTGTTGAAAATAAAATGGATAAAAAAACAAGTGCTTATGATATGACAGAGGGGGTGAATTCATAGCATATGAATTCTTTGATTTTTTTTATCAAAATGGAATCAAAATACATTTTTCAATAGCAAAAACTCCTCAAAAAATGTATTCTTTGAAAGAATGATTAGAATTGTTCAAAAAATAGATCATTCAATGTTTGATGAATCTTGAGTGTATCATACCTTTTTGGGAGAAGCACTAGAAACAACAGCCAACATACTCAATAAATCTCATGTGAGGATGAACAGTGACAAGACACCATATGAATTATGGTATGGAAGACCTACATCAGTAACATATTTTAAGATCTTTGTGAGAAACTATTATATTAAAAGAAATGATGATAAACTTAACAAATTTGAACCAAGGAAAAATGAAGGCATTCTTCTTGGGTAATCTTCCAAAGCAAGGGGTACAAACTCTATAATCAAAGACTTCATAAAATTGTTGAATGCATATATTTTACAATAGATGAAGGTTTGTAGGTCCCAAAAGACAAATGAAATCTGATGAACTCAATAATGACGAATGCCCAGATAATGAAATCAAGGAGATTTTAGGGGAAGAAGAAGATGAAACATCAGAGAAAGAAGTCAAATAAGAAGATAATCCATAAAAGGATCCATCTAGGTATGTGCTAAAAAATCATCATGAAAGCCAAATAATTGGAAATAAAGAGGCTAGTGTGAAAAATAGAAGGAAGTTGATTGGTTCATGTAGTCATATAAATATAGCTTTGTTGTCTACTATTGAACCTTAAAATGTGCAACAATCAAGTCAAGATGAATGTTCGATTGAATCCATGCATGAAGAACTTAATCAAATAGAGAAAAATCATATTTTGGATCTTGTTCCAAGACCATAGAATAAAAATTTAATAGGAACCAAATGGATATTCAAGAATAATTTAAATGAAGATGGAAAAGTGATCAAGAATAAGGTACATCTTGTCTACAAAGGATGTGCTCAACATGAAGGAATAGATTTTTAAAAAATGTTTTCTCCAGTTGCCCTGCTCAAAGTCATCATAATTTTCTTATCATTTTATAGCTTCTAAAAATATAGAGTATATTAAATGGATGTTAAGTAAGATTTCTTGAATGGGGATCTATAAAATGAAGTATACATTGAGCATCCTAAAGAATTTATACTTGGAAATGATTAGGATCTCATATGTAAACTCAAGAAAGCCTTGTATGGGTTAAAGCAATCTCCCCAAGCTTGGTACTACCAACTAGAAAAATATATTTAGAAACATGGATTCGAGAAAGGATCAAATGATAACAACTTGTATATCAAAGTAGACATGGATAAACTCTTGGTGGTATTTTTATATGTTGATGATATCATGTTTGATACCAATATTAACCCAATAGAGTCAAGGGTTTGCAGCATTCATGCATGAGGAATTTGAATATCCCTACTTATTGAACTAACTTTATTTCTTGGATTACAAGAACATCAAACTAATAATGGCATCTTTCTTTTTCAAACAAAGTATCTCAAGGATATTTTCAGGAAATTTGGGATGGAATACTATAAATCTATAATTACACCTATGGTAACATGTTGTAACCTCGGCAAAAACAACGAATCCCCATTAGTCAACCAACATGAATATCAATCTATGATTGAGAGATTCCTATATCTCACACAAACTACACCAAACATTATGCATGCACTTGGCATATTTGGGAGCTTTCAAGCAAATCCTAAGGAGACTCATCTCAAAGAAGTCAAAAAAATATTCAAGTATCTACAAGGTGTTGAGAAACCAAGATGCTTATTATGATTATGATTAATTTTTCTTAACTTGATAACTACTTGTGAATGTTTGTTGGTTTATTATTAATTTTATGTTCTCTTCATAAATCAATTACCAAAATATACAAAACATGAAGATCACAAAGAGACAACGGACGCAAGAAATTAGGCTCCAAGCTAGGGCAAAACCACACAAGGGGAAAACCCGACAAATCATCTTCTTATATAATTAGATCAGAGTGATATATGCAAGACATAATACCAATATCAAGACTTCAACAAAGACCCCAATTCATCCCTCCTCCAATTCTCCTCAACAACTCAAAGTTGACAAAATTCAACACTAGTCAAACCTCTAAAATAAGGTTAACTCCTAAAATTTCAGCCCCTAAAATTTCAGGCTTGTAGTACCTCAGAAAAATTCACATATGTGAGTAGAACTAGTACATAAAACTCATATTCTCTCTCCTTTGAATTTCCTCTCTCTCTCTTTTGACTTTGGAAGGATTCTTGTGCAGAAATTGATGTGATGATATGTATCAATGAATGACCTTCAACTGAGTCGAATTGCCTCTTATATATAGTTGTCCAGGAGGGTTGAATAGGTGGCTCTTGGAGGCCCAGGTTGAATTGTTCCCAAGGAGGGCTGACTTGGTCATGTGGTTGACATTTTGACTCTTTGGATCCAAATAAAATAATTTTTTTTTCTTACAAGAAGTCCAAATGGGATTTTCATTCAATTGCATTTCTTTGACTCATAATAAGTTCTATTTTGACTCAATAAACCCTATAAGCATGAAGAACATGCTTTGACTAAAAATACAAAAATAATGATGAATATAATAAATAATTATATTAATGATACATTTGTATTACATTATGAAGACTGACACTAGTTACATTTCCAATTCTCCCTCTGTTACAGTCGGTCTTGTCAGTCCTCCGGCAGAGACCAAACATGCTCTTACAAAGTGATTTTAAGGTGTCAAGGTCAAATTTTATCATTTCAGTGAGTCTTCAAGCAAAATTTGGTCACTAGGTACTAGGTCTAGGGTTTGCTTTTACTCCTGTCAAAGTTGTCCAAATGTCAGTCCATGTCACCGTTCAGCTGAGTGTACCATCATTCAGAGGTTTTTCATTATCATGTCAAGTTCCACTGGGTCATTTTACACCTTGTTCATGCTTCAGTTGCGCCTAGGTAAGGTCATTTCCCTCTCCTAGGGTTTTGAAGGCAATTTCTCTTGGATGGTCAAATCATCGGCAAAACTTGTATCCTGATGTTCATACACCTTCCCCTATCCTTAAAGTACCTTATCAAACACTTCCCATCACTGAGATCCCCCAAATTCCTCATTTTTGCACAAACCCTAGTTTCTTGCTACAACCTGGCAATTTTCTAGGTTGGACCTGTGTTTTGCCTTTTTGGACCCCTTCCCCTCACTCAATCTTTGAAATTCCACTTTCCCCTACTTCTTAACATCCCTCCCTACTTCCAAGAATTTTCCCAAGAATTTAGAAGCCGCTTATCCCCTTCATTTCGCTTCATTTCGACAAATCTCTTGTTCCACACATCGAGATAGGTTTTACTCCAATGATGTTTCTGAGCAATAAAAGATGAATTTGGGAAAACTGAGAGAGGTTTTTGTCCAAAATAAGCCAAGGAAGAAAAAACTCCTTCACTTTTTACACAGGTGTCATGGTTTTAGAGAAATGTCAAAAATACAATTGCCTCGGGAGAATTGATGCACCTCTGAAGTGACCTTGGGAAAATCAAGTTTTCTCCTAGCTCGGTTGGCCAAATGACTTGCTTGATGAGTCAAATGATAACTATACACCAAGATATTTCCAATGAGATATTATGAGCTCAATGTGGAGTTGATAAAGGCATTCAAAAGTTGACTTTAATAGCACTCTGCCTTGAGGCAGCCTCATTTGGAACATTTTGACCAGTCTTGGGAGATTTGATTTTTGACAGGGCAAATGAACTCCAAATTGAAAATTTCTGATTGGGTTGGAAAGTAGACTCAAATACGTTTCCAAAAAGCTATCCTGCACCCAATTTGGACACCAGGCAGGCCTCCAAACGTCACCTGAAAAAAGGCACAACGCACAAGGGAGGCGCGGCGCACTGGGAGAAAATTTCCAGTGTAAATTTACACTGGTGCGGCGCACTGGGAAGGTGCGGCGCATAGAGCTGCCAAGGCTGATTTTTTTTTTAAATTTGCTCCAAGATTTCCCCAAAATGCATGGATTTCCATTGGTACAAGTAGGTTGAACTTCTCTCATGGTTTTTTATCCAAGATTGATGGTCGTTGATGGTGTTTGATGAATGGTGAAGTGTGTTAAAGAAAACAAACCCTATCTCTTCAAAATTTGCCAAGGAGATTGCTGATAGAGTTTTGTGTTGCAACTAAGTATCCCCTCACCTCATCACTCCCTAATCCCATACTCTCCTTACTTCCCTTATTCCCCAAGTTAACATACCCCCAAAATTCATTAAGCCCATGCTCCCAATTCCCAAATCACTTATTCCTAAGTTCTATTATCCATATTCCTAACCCTACCATTCCATATTACTCTCCTTCTCTCATTTCACTTCTAAAATCCTCAAATCCCAATTCCCAAACAGAGTCAAGTGACTGTCCTCACCTTCACTTGATGGAACCACATTTTTCCCACACTCCACTATACCTACTGTCCCTATTCATCACAGTCCCTTCCTACTTGGCACATATTTGGCATTGAAATAAAAGGTACCAAATTCTCTTTTTCAACAAGTTGCTAAACATACACCTTGCATGTACATTATGGAGATATACACTGAAACATCATATGAACAAGACAGCCATTTCCACCACTGAACTGCATGCACCAGGAAGGCATCAAAAAGGAAAAAGAGGAAAAAAGAGCATGATCGAATCTGGATATTGGCCGAGGCAATCCTTGCCCCACCATAACACTTAATGAAGAAGCTCTAGCCCAAATTTCAAAAAATTTGGGGCAGTTTTGGTATTTTTGTAAATTTTTGTGCAAAAAACAGGGTTTTTCTCCCTGTGCGCCGCGCCACGTGGCGCGCGCTTACAATAGGAGGATCCAAATGCAAAAAAGTTTATAGTTTTGGATTTTCCATGGAAAATAATGACTGTTGGTGCATGGCCAAGAATTTTGGGCCAATTTTGAGTCCTCAGGAGGTCAAAAACACCCAAAACATGACCTCTCTGCCCCTAATTTCACACACAGGAAGCATTCTTGGGAGATTGAAGTTTTGGAGGGGAAAATGGGTACCAAATTCAGAAATTTCACTTGGGTTGGAGAGTAGACAGGCAAGGCTTTCCAACAAGCACACTTGGGCTCAATTTGGACTTCAGAAGGTGCCTCAAAACTAGCTCCAAAGTGGCACGACGCATACAGTTTTTGGCACGACGCACAGAGACCCAAAGGCCAAAATCACTCCCGCTTTGTGAAATTTCGATTCACAATTTTCTCCAAGTGGGCCCGTTCATTTATAATACATTTTTCCCAGCATCAAAGGAAAATTTTAAAAAGCATTTTTGGCTTCTATCCAAGTGGCCAAATGAAGGCGAACAGCCACCCAAAAAATCTGCGCTCATATTTGCTTTTTTCTAATTGGTACAAATAGAAAATTGAATGTAACTGCTAATGGTTGGCTCTTCATTTCCTGGGTTGATCGACTTTCTCATGGCAAAGCTTATTTATTGTATTAAGAGTCATTTTGTAAAGGTTTGGAATTTCTGGGAATAGCGTGGAGAAAAAACTCAGTTATTCATTATACAGCTTGGCCTGGAGATTAATGAAAAATGATGTAGCTTTGATTTATGAGATTCATGTGGCGTGAGTTTTAGCAATATGTTTCCTCTCTTTTTCATATGTAACTTGTAATTTTTTGTTTTTCATTCATATTCATTTTCAGTTGAATGTTTTTTAAGTAGGAAAGGTAGAATCCAAATTTATTGCTCTGCCTTGGAAAACATTTATCCTCTGTGTTTCTTCTTCTGTCTGAAAAGGATTCATGCGTATGCCCTTCTTAGCTTTCTCAGCAGTCTTTCCACTCCATATTATTTAAATCTGATTGCTAAACTTCCTGCCTATCTTTCCTCACGAACTATTCTGTGTCTTCGATTTAATTTCCCAGCTCATGCGGTCCTTTGGTCCCACACAGCCCAGAAAATTCAGTCATTCAAAAAATCGCCTTTTTTCATATCTATTTACTAGCCTAAAATCAGTATCCATTTTAAGTCATTCTCAGACCCTATTTGTTTATTCTTCACTGAGCGTGACCCGGAGAGAGCCCTCTCCTGTTCTGGTAGGGCTAGCTACCAGACTGAGCGTGGTTTGTGGTTACCCTGAAATTTTGCCTTCCTTCAGCCTAAGGCAGATTTAGGTGCTAACATAGTGGCGACTCTGCTGGGGACGAAAATGGTTTACTTGTAGATTGTCTTGCCCCAGTACATATCTCAAGTTCAGATCTGATGGTTGATGGTGGACAATGATCAGACGGAAGACGACTGAAATCATTCACCTGGTGACTCCATTCACTTAAGAATCCAGCAATCGGTGCTTCATGTTGACTCCACTGGAGGACTAACTCTTTCTCTGCGAAAATGGAAGGATCTTACACAAAGTTCAGGTATCCAAAGTGGAATGGTATTCGGGACCTACTCTACTTTCTTGTGAATTACTTCTTTGTTGTTCTTGAAGCTATCCTGAAAGTTTTTCAAAACTTGTTGTATGATAAAGGTGATCAAAATCTTCAATTGACCCATTCAAGTTTCCCTTTGATCCTGGCCTCCTTACTTTTCCTACATCTTATGATGATTCTCTGCAAAGTGATGAGCCTAAAGAAAACAAAACTAATCCCGTAGCTCTTGTATATATTCCTACAGCTGTTATAATCCCAGATAGGTATAAACCTCTTGTTTTACCTTCTGTTCTTCATGCTTTCCCCAAAAACTATGATCTATACTTGCCAAGATTTGACGGTGAATGTAAGAATGTCAACACTGAGCAACATGTGCAGAATGTTGAGACCTTTCTAGACCTTTTTGAAATTGATGAAGAAGATGTCAGTATAAGGCTTTTTGCTCTTTCTTTGCGAGGCAAAGTCAAGAGTTGGTTCAAATCCCTTCCTGATGCGAGCATCATAGATTTACAGCAGTTCATCAAAGTTTTTCTTGATAGGTGGAGGATCGGACAGAACCTTTTCCTTATCGTAGAAGAGTATAATCAACTGAAAACACTGCCAGGGGAGACAGTACAACAGTTTTTAGCCAGATTTAATCAATTTTATTATTCAATGCCGGTTGATATAATACCCCCTCCTAGATCTGCTCTCTTGCATTACCCGGGTGCCTTTGATCCGGAAATGGAGTTTCAGCTGAGAGAAAAGAATGTTGCAACACTTGAAGAGATGCAGAAAAGTGCAGTAAATGTAGAGGCTCACTTGCTGATTATAAGGGCAAGGTTGAAAGAAGAAGAGATGAAAAACGTGGATCCAGAGAAAATGACACCTTCAGAGGAAAAGCTTGACATTTTGGTGAGTGCAGTAGAAGAGATAGTGCGGAAAATGACTGCAAAAGATGAAAATGGCGTTCATGAACAAGTTGCTGATCCAAAACATATTGTTTCTAAGATCATCTTGAGGAAGAAAGACATGTTGATATGACATGTATGCTTGATGATGTGTTTTATACTGACGATTTGCCTCAGTTTGATCAGTATGATGATGATGATTATGTTCTCCAAACAGAAGCTAATCTTGCAGACAAATCAGCAGCCAGTTTGTGGGATGAGGAAGTTCACTTACAGCAGCTCAATTACAGTGACCAACCGATACATATCAGCTATGACAATGGCAAGGAAAGTGTAGCAAATTGGGAAGTAGGTTAAGGATATTTACCTTTTTTCTTTGATTCATGTCAGTTCATCAGAGACAATTTCCGTGCAATCAGAAATCAGCTGTCGACTAGTCTTGATTTGGAGCCTCTTGAGGGTGATGAAAACTCAGTGCCAGACTTCTCATATTCAGGTTTCCAGCCCCAAATGCCATTAGTTGTCAAGTTGCGGATGAGGACATGGAAGCTGGCACATGCGATCAAATGATACAAGAAGATTCCGTACCTTTCTGTTTTGAATCATTTTAGTTTTTGAGAGGTAAATTGCATAGTAAATCTTCAAATGAGCAGCCTATAGGAAATCAACAATCTCTCAGTTCTAATATTGAGGATGAGACAGATGGTGAAATTCTTGAGCAAGTTGTTAATAGGAAATCTTCCCCTGAAATGATTGACGAAATCATTTTGGATATAAAACCCTCTCTAGCACCAGATTCGCAGCCACCAAACACAATTGAAGGTCAAATTACAGATGAAGGTGTGGCAACCAAAGTACATGACCTAATGATGCAAGAGGATTCTATACCCTTTTGTTTTGAAATATTTCAGTTTATAAGGCAGAATCTTCGTAATATCTCTAAAGAAAAAGATGAACAGCCAATAGGATGTCATACAGTTTAAATAGATACATCGCAGCAGTCCCCTCAAGTTTTTGATGATCCTTTTGCTCATGTGTTAAATTCTGTTTGCTGTAAAAATTCTTCTCCATCAGACAACCATGTGAAAAAAGAGAATGTTGATAATAATATGATTCCAAGGCCACATTCATTGTCTTGTTTAATAGATTTTTCATTACAAAGCTCAGATCAAAGTTTGTAGTCATATGAGGAGATTGATAAAGGAGACTTTTGTTCTGATTGGAAACAACAACAGAGTTTGGTCCTTCACGAAATTCAGGATCCTTTTGACAGCTTGCTACAATCATCAGGGAAATACAATGCAGATGTGAGGAAAGGTTCAATATCCAGCTATGATTATTACTTGGACCAGAGTAGTAATATGTTAATGAAAATCAATGGCGATGCTTATGAAGATCCTTTTGCAGTATTCTTGAAGTCATCCAGCCAATTTATGCTTTGCAAGTTTATCAGCAATGAACTTGATTCCAAGTTTCAATGCAAGTTTCCTTTCGGTTCTTCCCTTTTCCTGAGCATCATAAAGCATTTGGGAAGAGATCAAATATCAGCCATGATGCTCACATGGTTGCATTGGCTGTTCCATTTAACTTGATTGGGTGGTGGAAAGAGTAATTAGAGTAGGTTTGATGAATAAGCTCAAATATGAGCATCTTTCCAGTTTGTTAGTTATGATTTAGTCATGTCTGGTTTTATTATGGTCTTCAATTTTAGTCTTCAGTCAGAGTCCGTCTGCATAATGTCAGTTTCCGTGTTTTGACTCCATAGCCCAATGGACGAAGGCGATGTCTAGCTCTTCGAGAGATCTACCATTCTTGGCACCTCCAAGGAGCTACCATCCCCATTGGAGCCAATGTTAGAGTCGATCTTGTTATTCCTCCGGCAGAGATCAAACATGCTCTTACAAAGTGATTTTAAGGTGTCAAGGTCAAATTTTATCATTTCAGTGAGTCTTCAAGCAAAATTTGGTCACTAGGTACTAGGTCTAGGCATTACTTTTACTCCTGTCAAATTTGTCCAAATGTCAGTCCATGTCACTGTTCAGTTGAGAGTACCATCATTCAGAGGGTTTTCATTATCATTTCAAGTTCCACTGCGTCATTTTACACCTTGCTCATGCTTCAGTTGTGCCTAGGTAAGGTCATTTCCCTCTCATAGGGTTTTGAAGGCAATTTCTCTTGGACGGTCAAATCATCAGAAAAACTTGTATCCTGATGTTAATACACCTTCCCCTATCCTTAAACTACTTTATCAAACACTTCCCATCACTGAGATCCCCCAAATTCCTCATTTTCGCACAAACCCTAGTTTCTTGCTACAACATGGCAATTTTCTAGGTTGGACCTGTGTTTTTCCTTTTTGGACCCCTTCCCCTCACTCAATATTTGAAATTCCACTTTCCCCTACTTCTTAACATCCCTCCCTACTTCCAATAATTTTCCCAATAATTTAGAAGCTGCTTATCCCCTTCATTTCGCTTCATTTCGACAAATCTCTTATTCCACACATCGGGTAGGTTTTACTCCAATGATGTTTCTGAGCAATAAAAGATGAATTTGAGAAAACTGAGAGAGGTTTTTTTCCAAAATAATCCAAGGAATAAAAACCTCCTTCACTTTTTACACGGGTGTCATGGTTTTAGAGAAATGTCAAAAATACAATTGCTTCGGGAGAATTGATGCACCTCTAAAGCAACCTTGGGAAAATCACGTTTTCTCCTAGCTCGGTTGGCCAAATGACTTGCTTGATGAGTCAAATGATAACTAAACACAACGATATTTCCAATGAGCTATTATGAGCTCAATGTGGAGTTGAGAAAGGCATTCAAAATTTGACTTTAACAGCACTCTGCCTTGAGGCAACCTCATTTGGAACATTTTTACCAGTCTTGGGATATTTGATTTTTGACAGGGCAAATGAACTCCAAATTGAAAATTTCTGATTGGGTTGGAAAGGAGACTCAAAGACCTTTCCAACAAGCTATCCTAAACCCAATGTGGACACCGGGAAGGCCTCCAAACGTCACCAGGAAAAAGGCGCACCGCATAGGGGAGGCGCGGCGCACTGGGAAGGCGCGACGCATAGAGCTTCCAAGGCTGATTTTTTTTTTAAATTGCTCCAATATTGCCCCAAAATGCATGGATTTCCATTGGTACAAGTAATTTGAACTTCTCTCATGGTTTTTCATCCAAGATTGATGGTTGTTGATGTGTTTGATGAATGGTGAAGTGTGTTAAAGAAAACAAACCCTATCTCTTCAAAATTTGCCAAGGAGATTGCTGCTAGGGTTTTGTGTTGCAACTAAGTATCCCCTCACCTCATCACTCCCTAATCCCATAATCTCCTTACTTCCCTTATTCCCCAAGTTAACATACCCCCAAAATTCATTAAGCCCATGCTCCCAATTCCCAAATCACTTATTCCTAAGTTCTATTATTCCTATTCCTAAACCCTACCATTCCCTATAACTCTCCTTCTCTCATTTCACTTGTAAAATCCTCAAATCCCAATTCCCAAACAGAGTCAAGTGACTGTCCTCACCTTCACTTGATGGAACCACATTTTTCCCACACTCCACTATACCCATTGTCCCTATTCATCACAGTCCCTTCCTACTTGGCACATATTTGGCATTGAAATAAAGGGTACCAAATTCTATTTTTCAAAAAGTTGCTAAACATAACACCTTGCATGGACATTATGGAGACAGACACTAAAACATCATATGAACAAGACAGTCATTTCCACCACTGAACTGCATGCACCAAGAAGGCATCAAAAAGGCAAAAGAGAAAAAAAGAGCATGATCAACTCCATATATTGGCTGAGGAAATCCTTGCCCCGCCATAACACTTAATGAAGAAGCTCCAGCCCAAATTTCAAGAAATTTGGGGCAGTTTTGGTATTTTTGTAAATTTTTGTGCAAAAAACAAGGTTTTCTCTCCCTGTGCGCCGCACCACGTGGCGCGCGCTTACAATAGGAGGCTCCAAATGCAAAAACGTTTATAGTTTTGGATTTTCCATAGAAAATCATGACTATTGGTGCATGGCCAAGAATTTTGGGCCAATTTTGAGTCCTCAGGAAGTCAAAAAAACCCAAAAAAATGACCTCTCTGCCCCTAATTTCACACACAGGAAGCAGTCTTGGGAGATTGAATTTTTGGAGGAGAAAATGGGCACCAAATTCAGAAATTTCACTTGGGTTGGAGAGTAGATAGGCAGGGATTTTCAACAAGCACACTTGGGCTCAATTTTGACTTTAGAAGGTGCCTCAAAACCAGCTCCAAAGTGGCGTGACACACAAAGACCCAAAGGCCAAAATCACTCCTACTTCGCGAAATTTCGATTCGCAATTTTCTCCAAATGGGCCCACTCATTTACAATACATTTTTCCTGGCAAAAAAGGCAAAGTTTAAAAAGCATTTTTTTCTTCTATCCAAGTGGCCAAATGAAGGCGAACAGCCACCCAAAAAATCTGCGCTCATATTTGCATTTTTCTAATTGGTCCTCATAGAAAATTGAATGTAACTGCTAATGGTTGGCTCTTCATTTCCTGGGTTGATCGACTTTCTCATGGCAAAGCTTATTTATTGTATTGAGAGTCATTTTGTAAAGGGTTGGAATTTCTGGGAATAGCGTGGAGGAAAAACTCAGCTATTCATTGTACAGCTTGGCCTGGAGATTAATGAAAAATGATGCAGCTCTGATTTATGAGATTCCTGTGGCGTGAGTTTTAGCAATATGTTTCTTCTTTGTTTCATATGTAACTTGTAATGTTTTTTCATTCATTCATATTCATTTCCAGTTGAATGTTTTTTAAGTAGGAAAGGTAGAATCCAAATTTATTGCTCTGCCTTGGAAAACATTCATCCTCTGTGTTTCTTCTTCTGTCTGAAAAGGATTCATGCGTATGCCCTTCTCAGCTTTCTCAGTAGTCTTTCCACTCCATATTATTTAAATCTGATTGCTAAACTTCCTGCCTATCTTGCCTCACGAACTATTTTGTGTCTTCGATTTAATTTCCCAGCTCATGCGATCCTTTGGTCCCACACAGCCCAGAAAAGTCAGTCATTCAAAAAATCACTTTTTTCATATCTATTTACTATCCTAAAATTAGTATCCAATTTAAGTTATTCTCAGACCCTATTTGTTTATTCTTCACTGAGCGTGACCCGGAGAGATCCCTCTCCTGTTTTGGTAGGGCTAGCTACCAGACTGAGCATGGTTTGTGGTTACCCTAAAATTTTGCCTTCCTTCAGCCTAAGGCAAATTTAGGTGATAACACCCTCTTAACTAGGGAGGTATTGATAATGACACAACAAGATACTCTCAAATTGAAATATTCTCGTAAGAAAGGATTCAGATTGATAAGAATCATTGTGACCAATATTATCAAAAATATAAAGGCCTTGACTAATAAGCTATATCTCTCCACTAGATCATGGCACAATGTCGAGAGACATAACTTTGGACACCATCACCTCTCTAGGCACATACCCATCCAGATGTTCAACAGGTATGTCATCACATGACTATTCTTATCTTGGATACCTAGTTATGAAACCATCTCACAAAAAAGACAGAAAAGATAGATCAACGACTTAGAAATTAGCCTCTTTGAGGGGGAAACCTCCTTTAAATTACACAAATGAACAATTCTTGGACGATACAAATGACAAAACCTCCTTTCTATATGTAGGAGTCTAAGGGGTTACAATATAACCAAAGCTGACCTAACAATAATAATATAAGGGCACAAAAATAACAATAGTGGGCTTCTATGGGGCATAATAATAACAATATGGGGACAATAGGGGCACAACAATAACAATAAGGGATACAATGACAATAGTAATGGGGGAATCACTAGTATTATAGGGACCTAACATGCCCCTATCCTTCAAAAAAGTTTTTTCCTCAACGCTTGAGTAGTTCTAGATGCTTCTATAAGAAATTCTCATCCTCCCATGTGGAATCATCAACGGGTAAGTTCTTCCACTTGATGAGATACTGTGAAATTGATCGATTTTGTAGTTGTCGAGTTCTTGTTTCTTTGACTACTTCAGGTTCCAATATGATTTTTCCTTCCTTATCAAGTTTTGGCAATATTTTTTGAACTAGGAGCTTGTCACCTATAACTTTAAGCATGAAACATGGAAAACTGGGTGCACTAGAGAAGGTACACGAAGCTCCAATTTGTATGCCATAGTACCTATCTTTTGCAACACCTTGTATGGACCATTATACTTTGGTGATAATTTATTATCCTTCTTAGCTTACTTAAGGGAAATTTGTTTAAATGGTTGTAGCCATAGGAATACCCAATCACCTACATCAAAACTTCTTTCGTTGCGATTTTGATTTTCCTGTTGTTTCATTCTATTCTACACCAAGGTGAGGTTATCCTTTAAGAGTTGGAGAACTTGTTGTTGATGCTTGATGTGATCTTCTACTGCTTGAACCTTATAATTTTCTCGTAAATATGATTTGATGGATGGTAGATGATATCCATAAAGTGCCATAAATGGGGTCATTTTTGTTGCAGTATGGAAGGAAGTGTTATACCACCATTCAGCCAGAGGCAACCATTTGACCCATTGTGTCTTTTTATCAGATACAAAACAATGAAGATATCCTTCCAAACATTTGTTTGCTATCTCAGTGTTCCCATCAGATTGAGGATGATAAGATGAGCTCTGAGCTAACTAAGTACCAAGATAAGAAAATAATTTTGTCCAAACATTTCCAGTGAAAATGGGATCTTTGTCGCTTACAATAATCTTTGGGTTTCCATGTAGCTTTTGAATTATTTCCATAAATGCACTAGAAACTGTACTCACTTTAAATGGATGAGATAATGCACAAAAGTGTGAATACTTGGTAAGTTTGTCAACTACCACCATGATAACACCCTTTCCTTCGAACTTGGGTAAACCTGTGATAAAATCCATTGAAACCTCCTCCCAACGTTGGATTGGAATGGATAAATGTTGTAATAGACATGGGGTCTTAATTGTTTCAAATTTATTTTGTTGGAAAACCAAACATTTTGCCAAAAACTTTTGAATATCTTATTTAAGGCCATCCCAAAAAAAATCCTTCTTAACCATGTGGTGAGTTTTTAGAAATCTTGAGTTCCCTCCTAAGGGAGAGGTATGCAATTCCCTAAGAATATTTTTTTTGAGTTGGGATTCTTACATAAGTATAATTGATCTTTGTACCATAACGAATCACTTTTCCAGCTAAATGTATAAGATGTACTGGGATCTTGTTATAAATTTTGAATGAGTGCCCACACTTCTTCGTCATTCTTCCATTCATCCCTTTCTTCGTTTATCCAATCTAGTTGGATAATACAAATGGCACAAAGAAATTCTTCCACATCCTCATCCTTTCTTGAGAGTGCATCTACCACAACATATTTCTTCCCTTTTTTGTAGATAATTTCAAAGTCATAACCCAACATCTTTGTGACCCATTTTTGTTGCTCCTTTGAAGATAATCTTTATTCTAAAAATTATTTAAGACTATCATGATCTGTTTTTACCTTGAAGTGTCTTCCAATTAGGTAGGGTCGTTGTTTCTTAAGTGCCTGTAGTATTGCCAACATTTCCTTCTCATAAATAGCTTTATGTAAATACTTTCCTTTGATTGGATGACTTTCGAAAGAAATGGGTCTTTCTTCTTGCATTAAAACAACACCAATTCCATTTCCTGAGGCATCACATTCTACAATAAAGGTTTTTGTGAAGTTCGGTGTAGCTAAGACCGGTGCTTGGGACATTGCCTCTTTAAGATGTTCAAAGACCTTTGTTACTTCAGGAGTCCATGAAAATGCATATTTCTTCAATAATGTTGTTAGAGGTGCTACTATTCTCCCATAATTCTTTAAAAACTTGTGATAATACCCTGTCAACATGTTGAACATGATCCTTCCAAGATTTGTTGTAAATTAGTATATCATCAAAAAATACTAACACAAATTTTCTAAGGGTTTGAAAATGGAATTCATCAAACTTTGAAATGTAGAAGGTGCATTGGTAAGGCCAAAAGGCATGACCAAAAATTCATAATGACCCTCATGAGCTCTAAATGCTATTTTTGGAATGCCTTTAGTCTTCATTCTGATTTGATGATATCTTGAACGAAGATCCAACTTGGTGAAGTAAATTGATCCATGCAATTCATCCAATAATTCATCAATGACAGGAATGGGAAATTTATCTTTAACAGTGAGCTTGTTGAGCTCCCTGTAATTTGGACACATGCACCATGATCCATCCTTCTTGTGAACCAATACTACTGGAGTAGAGAAAGAACTTTGACTAGGTTGAATTATACCAACCTCTATCATTTATGCAACCATGCGTTCAATTTCACTCTTCTGGGCATAGGGATATTTGTAAGGCCTGATGTTTGGAGGAACACTTCCTGGAACCTAATGAATAGCATGATCATGATCATGAATAGGTGGGAGGCCTTTGGGAGTCTCAAATACCTTGGAATGATTGTCCAAGACTTTTTGGAGATCTGGAGAAATGGATGATTTCGATGTGGGAACCTCTAGTGAACATAACTGTGAAATTATCCCTTGTTGTTATTTCCTTAGAAGCGTTTTGATTCCGTTAGAGCTGATTATCTTTCCCAGTTTCCTTGCGATACCCCTTAATTCAACTTCCTTTCCTTCTGAAGGAAATTTCATGAAAAGTTCTTGAAAAATAAAGGCTATTGTACCCAAGGATTGTAGCCATTGGGCTCCTAGTACAACATCAGCACCACCATTGGAATGGAAAGCATTGGACTATTCAATACATATTCTCCCATGGATAGCTTGATATTATGGCACTTCCCTGAGAAATTTATGGTTCCTCCACTTGAAACCATCACTTGACAATCTAATGTTGGATATAGGAAGCAATTCAATTCCTTGGCTATCTTACAATGAATAAAATTATGGGTATTGCCCGAATCAATCAACACTATTACCTTTTTCTTCTTGATATGCCCTTCTATCTTGATAGTTTAAGGAGTGGTAATTCCAGCAAATGCATTACAAAATATGTTCAAATTCATTTCTTCTTTCTCTAGGGTTTGTTTCTAGTGTATATCCTCTTCTTTTAATGTTTCTTGTTCCTTTTCTTCCTCCTCTTCACAATATATGTAAAATAATTTCTTCTCAACACATTTATGACCTTTAGTGTATTTGCTATCACAACTATAACAAAGCCCTTTTTGCTATTTTTTCTTCCAATTGTTGTGGTGTCAACCTTGTAGGTTGTGGATGGCTAGGGGCAAGAACACTTCCATCTTTATGATTGTGAGTGGTAAGCTTCCTTCCCTTGGGTTAGTGGTAACCCCAATGTAAACACTCTGCATTTTGTGGGCGCGGAGAGCGTATTTTGTAGAAGAGTCATAGGGTTTTCCACCCTCAATTTGGTAATGTAATGTTGGATCTAGATATCTACCCATGGTCCACGGACCATGGGATTGTATAAATAAAGCAAGGCTCTAAGTAGTTAAGAGATAATGGGGTTTTAAGATGGAATAGAAGCATAGCAGAAGATCAGAAGTGTAGAGTCTAGTTTGGTCCGTAGAGTAGGAGAAGGCTCTACAGTTGAGTGCGCAGAGGCCTAGTAGTCCGCAGTTGCGTGTGCGCACCCCTGCAGCTAAGTGCACAGGGCGAGTCTAGTCTGTAACAGCTGGATCATTAATAAAGAGAAGTTTGATATCCATTCTACGTATTTATTTCTGGTTTTATGCATCTATTACATTGAATATATATTGCACTTTTAATGCTTATATGATGCGCGAATATGTATGAATGTGTTGAATAAGTGAATGCAAGATAGAATATATGTTTACGCTAAGTTAACTAAGATATTTAAGAAGATAAGTAAGATGCGCGGTGTAATTTGGGGAAATAGTGCAGGACATTGTCATAGCAGCGTGAAAGCATCTCAACCCCTCATTAGGGTTGCGTGAAAGGCGATTATAACAGATCATGAAGGTCTCGCAGGTCAGCACAGTGCGCGAAGTGACCTGCACAAAGGTAGGCATAGTTGGACTAAATCATCACCTCAAACATCTCAAGGGTGCGGAAACTTGGTTCCAGCATCCCCCCATACTGCTTCAAGTGAGACTTCAGTCTGTGCTCCGCGGGCTGATGCCGAAAGGGCCAGTAGTGTAGGGATTTGTTTGGCTAATTAACTCTGAGCCTGGGTCAGGTCCCCTCAAGCCAACAAATGATTCCATTGTCGAGACCAGAATATGCATAGGGATGTCTAGTGTCATATCATTGGAATCCAACTAAGAAGGAAATTGAAGGCTATTTGGACAAAAGAATTCATGAATTCGCGGCACAGGAGAACAGGAACCTGCGACTGACAAAAGAAGAGTGGTTAGACTGCTACCATACACAGAGATCCATGAAATCTTCTTCGCATCTTTCCCTACTGAGTTGTACGAGTGGATCACAAAGCTAGCAAATAGTCAAGGAAAGTGGAAACTCGGCAATCCTATTGTGTGGACCCTAGAGTTAGTGCGAAGGTTGGAAGCATGAGAGGATAAGATCACGCACTCCATTGACTATTGGCTCGATCACATTACAGGAGGATTCATTACTGAGTTCGCAGTTGACACCTCAGTTAGCTATAGTGAAGCAGAGAGATGCTTTCTCAAAGGACCACAAGGTAAGTAAATAAAGTCTTTGAATACTTGGATTAAAATGTTATTGTGCGAAAATAGGGTTATGCAGTTACCTTGATGTTCATGGTTACGCGAAGTGGAAAAGCTTACAAGAACGAAGGAAGTAAGGGACCCAAAACTAGCCCCTTGATTTCACCTTCGTGAGGGGACGAGGAAGAGCTCACAAAGGTCTCACCACAAAGTGCGATCCATCTGATAAGGCAAAGAATTATGTGAATACCACCCCCACCCACACCGCCACAAGCTTCACCACCATCACCTCCATCTTCACCTATACCACCACCGCGATTCAATATGGCAAGCACAGTGAAGTTGCATGTGTTCAAGGGTTTGGGAAATGAGGATCTAGACCACTTTTGGTTCATGGTAAGGGTTGTATGGGAAGCGCAAGGAGTTACAAATGACAATATAAAGAAAGCGACATTGTTTAGCGCCCTACAGGACTACGCACTGACCTGGTATATTAAGTACTACAATGATAATCCAAATGCAGGAATCGTGGATATCCAAGTAGCACTAAACAGAGAATTTAGTAGGTCGAAGTCTGAAGCACACTCGATCATTGGATTCAAAGAGACCACAATGCTACCAAGAAAGACTCCTTGGGAGCTGGATTAGAGACTAAAATGTACAATTCACGAAGCTAATATGAATCTGACAGATGGACAACATCATGAATTGTTTGTAGTGTCGCTAACACCACATCTTAGGAGTGCGCTATCGCAGTAGAAATTAACGACTCAGGCAAAGGCCTTAGAGATCGCGATGAGGCTACATGAGACCCTGATGCAGGATCCTAACTTGGGAGTTCAACAGATCCACGCACAGCTGAATAATTTATGCCTTGAGATGCAGAGTCTGAAGCAGGACAAGACAACTCTACCAGAAGTGTGTGAAGAGTTATGGTGCGTAAAATGCAAGGGTCAGGGTCATGATAAGGACCACTACCTGGTTTTCGAAAATTATCTCGTAGGAGGAGGGCCAATGCCCTTAAGACCAGAATCACAAGCGGGACCTAGCGCGACACCTACTTTTTGGTGCGCAATTTGTCAAATAGTTAGAAAACATGCCACAGACAACTTCCATTTGTTATAGAAGTATACACAAAATTCACAACAATTGTTTTGCAACTTTTATAGATCGATAGGACAATATGAGTGAACTTGTAGAAGCTATGAGTTAATGATGGATAGAACTCCCACCTACAGAGTTCAGGCCGAAACTTGGCCTTTTGATTAAAATGCAGGAATGGCGTGAACAGGATTTCAGGGGCATGGACGAGGCCGAGGCTGAGGAGGACCTAGATGAGGTTGTGGACAGTTGATATGCTACAATTGCAGAGGGCCAGGAAATTATGCCCGCGATTGTACAAATCCAACGTGGTCATCATGTTTGTATTGCAACTTGTTTGGTCATGAGACCAAAGATTGTCCCACAATGATAGCTAGGATATGTGACCAAGGAGCGCTACCACCTCCCCCGACTCAGAACCTATAGATGATGAGATTTGAGCCACGCGAGGAAGATCCGAATCTAAACATTGTGCTCTGAAGTGGAATCGCGACGGGAGATGACAAAGGAAAACAACCAGAAGATAGTACTTAGGTTCGCAAAGCTCCAATGAAAGAAGCAAAGTTTGATTTGGAGAGCACCCGGGAAACCTTCATGTAAGCTAAGAAGAGCTTCGTTGAGGCCTCCACTTCAAGAAGCAAAGATAAATCGGAGCTGGAGATGGACCCATCTATGCTCACAACGTTCCTGGAGACATGTATGAAGTTACTGTGCAACAGTAAGGTGGTAAAAGGGCTACAGGAACTCATTAATAGATGCATTGGGACTGTGCCAGGAGAACCGCTCATAATCAGGAATATCGGAAAACACAAGACAAGAACGGGAAGAGAAATGAGACTAACTGCACAGATTGGAGAATATGAGATGGATCAAGTTATCCTGGATTTAGGATTGGATGCGAATGTTTTGCTGAAGCAGACATGGGAGCGAATGGGGAGACCTACACTACAGTGGTCTCCTATTCAACTGTGAATGGCGAACCAACAAAAAATAATACCCATGGGACGATTTCAGGGCATAATTGTGGACATTGAGGGAGCGAGAGCGCTAGTAGACTTTGAAGTGATAAAGATTGTTGATGACAACTATCCCTACCCCACGCTCTTAGGAATTGATTGGGCCACTAACATGAATAAGGTGATTAATCTGAAAAAGCGGAAAATGATTTTTGAAAATAAGTCACTACGCGTAATTATATCCCTGGACCCTACTGAAGGATCGCGCTATACGGAGCTGGTGTGCGACTATGAAAGTGATGATGATTTGGACTGCATCTACAAGATAACAGCGCAAAACTAGGACTGGGTGAATCCCACTGCGGATGGGTAGATTGCATGGGAGTGCGAAAGCTCCTGTACTTTGGATTCAAATGAGGAGATAGAGCGATGGCAGAATCGATTACATGAGGTAACTACACTGAATTGTAATATGATGACAAGGTCATTGCGTTGTGTATCGACAGAAGTAAGATACCTACCTACTTATGATGGCCTCACTGAGGTAGATACCTTCTTGAATAAATTTGAAAGGGAGGTGCAGGAAAAGCAACGCTTCTAGGCCTTGGATTGGGTACTACGCGCTACGCCCGCGAGGTGGTGGGGTACGCGCAAAGGGACCTTTGACGACTGGCATGAATGTAGAAGAATGGTGCGCACATGATTTGGGAAGCCTAGGGTGTGATTGACAGACAAGTATAATGGATAGGATGATCCACGCACGCATCTGGACAAGTGGGCACAGGGATATGGAAAATAGCCTATGCGGATGCACATAAACTTTGTGTTGAAAGGTATGGTCGATAAGCATGTCTTGGGGGGGAAAATGTGCAAATGGCTCTTAATGTTGGGAAGACATCACGTAGGAAGAATAATTGCGTAGAAGGTTCTCCATGCAGAAGCATTCAACAAGGTATGCACCATGTTGAACAAGGTATGCAATGCACAGCAAAGTGATTGGGACCTGCCCGTACCCACAG
Source organism: Pinus tabuliformis (assembly GCA_031772625.1). Taxonomy (NCBI): domain Eukaryota; kingdom Viridiplantae; phylum Streptophyta; class Pinopsida; order Pinales; family Pinaceae; genus Pinus; species Pinus tabuliformis. The sequence goes on along the minus strand of CM062815.1, from coordinate 681,869,109 downwards.
TATTATGGGATTATAGGACGACATGCAAGAAACTAACGGGATAGACACCTTTTCGGCTTGTCTATGGAGTAGAAGCCATAATTCCTATGGAGTACATCGTGCCTAGTCTGTGCATAGCGGCGCTCATAGGTATGACAGATTGCGGAGCCCTGGAGGAGAGGTTTGCGTAGTTGGAGGAGCTCAAAGAAGAACGATTTTTGGCTAGATTCCACCAGCAGGTGCAAAAGGAGCGCAAGAAGGCCTGGCACGATCGACATATTAAGTTGCGCACCTTCAAGGCAAATGATTTGGTGTTGTTGTATGATAGTAAGTTCGATAAATTCCCAGGGAATCTTAGAATGCATTGGTTTGGACCATATTTTATTAAGGAGATCACAGATGGTGGCGCGATGCAGTTGGTAAAGTTGAATGGAGAACTCTTCCCAAGAAAATTCAATGGTAGTCATTCGAAGGTGTACACAGGTGGCTCGGACATCTGACTAGCTGGCAGTAGCATAGTCTTAATGCTCCAGGCAGCTGAAAGGAGGCGCGGGACTATAAACTACTATACCCGAGAGCTATGCGATGTCAAGACTGCACACAGTAGCGAAGTGTCACAAGGTACCATGTGGGTTGGCTAGAAAGTGACTGTTATAGTCACTATTCACGATGTGATGCTTGGCTTGAGACCAAATGGAGCGGGCGGAAGGCATTTTAGCCGAATTTTATGGACCAGATTCTTGAAAATCTGCTGCCAAGTGAGTATAATGGACTGAATGTGGGGGAACGGTCAAATTCGAATTCAAAAGGCGCTATAAATTGCAAAGGGTTGTCCAGCAAACAACACTTGCCAATTTTAGAATTGAGTTGTTGCGTGCCTAGAGATTCATGAACCCAGATTTGTTTGATCTTTTGAAGTCGAAGTCATTATTTGAGCACTTGCCTGAGCCGTTGAGAGAATTTTGGAATAGCAGTATGGCAGTGCCTGAGGTAGCCATGGATACCAGAGCAATGACCGTTGAGGAGGTTGCGCAGGCCACGACGGTAGGAGGAGCCCCAGAAAGTGTCGAGATAGTTGCAGAAATCCCTAAATCGTTGCGCACGCCAAGACCCAAGAAAGACAAGCAACCTATGGTATTGGTGCACGTGTCCCCTAGGAATCTGTTAAAGACTAGGCTTACCATGGAAGACAAGGAGGAAGAATTTGAAGAAATCTTGATACAGGAAAAGGACGTAGAGATGGAGGTGGAAACCCAATGTGCGAACCCTCTGACTAGGCTGCCTGCGTATGTTCCTCCGCAGAAGTGGAGAGCAAGGGTGCCCAAAAACCTAAATGAGAGAAAAATCTCTCTATAGACTCTGTTGCTTCCTGACGACATCATTTTTGACAGAGCACACTTGGGGTGAGTGCCTGTGCTAAAATTTGAAGACTAGGATCTCGCAGACCATGAGAAGTTCCCACATTTGGCAACCATGCAGCTAATGCACCAAAAGAAAAACACACCACCCAGATTCATCGAGTTGGAGCCACACCAGTGGCTGAGAGGTGTTTCAGGGAAAACTAGTGTCGATTCGAACTGCTATTCCCACTAAGATGGGTAGCTATCTTAGAAACAAACAATGAAAGCTTTTCAAGAGTTCCTTTAAGTGTGATAGATGGAAGAGAAGAAAATAGGACCAACCTGGATCTTCCGCTTTGATCCTAGCTTGATTTCTCCTTTCCTTGATAGAATTTTCCTCTCCTCTCCTACTTGTCCCGCTTCAAATAGTACCTATAGAGTCAAAGTAACAGCAAACTATCAAAGCATCTCTATCTAAAACATCATAAACAATGTAGAATCAGAAACACATTGACCATACAATTGCATTCATAAACAATAGGATTCATAAACACACGATTATATGGAGGAAAACTCAAAGAACTTTATTAATAGTAATGTAAGAGAGGATTACAACCCAGTTTTCTGATCCAAAATCATCCTCCCAGTTGTAGAAGCCCTCTTCACCTCATGAACAAGCAAATCACCCAACAATGCAATGTCTCTTCTCACCAACAAACCAACAACACTTCCTTACAAAATACAAAATTCCAGCCTCCAGATCTCTTAGATGAGGGATCCATTTATAGATGTCTTGCAAGGGTGTGAGTCAGCTCTAGGTTTTTGATTAGTGTCATTCCACTGATAGTTCTTGGTTCCACTTGGAGATTTCATGATCTCTTACTCATCCCTGGGTGAATTCAGAGAGGCAAGTGTCACAGGAGAAGTTTTTGGAAGATTCCATGATCATCCACCTTGTAAACTGTCTCTGCAATTTGTCTATTCTTTCTCATCGCACCCCACAGAAGGCCATTTCAGTATGCATCGCACCTGGCCAGTTTGGCAGTCAGTATGCATCGCACCTTGCCCATGGAGCAGTCTGTATGGTCCAATTTTGGCCAATTCTTAGTAGTTTTTCAGGTGGAACTTCTGGGAAATGATGTAATCAACTGACCATGATCCTTTAGGGTATGAAACAACACTTTTAGGGACTTAAAGTGACCTTAGTTTATGGGCATATGAGTTTGGGGTTGCAGTGCCCAAATATTTCTATAACAATTGCCCCCCTAAAGCATGAGATCGTAAATCTTCTGATGTCGAGTGAAATGATTTATTCATGAGGATCCGAGGTATTCATACTGGAAGGTGACCTATATAAGATACAATACAATACATCATCATCATATTATTTTCATGGTCTAGCTGAGGTAGGCATTCCCATGCTCAGCTTTATAAATTCATTTTCATGTACATAGGACAGACAATCGTTTGATGTTGCACACTGGTGATTCTTCGCATGAAGAGTCATCTTCACTGGCTTAGATGACTATCTTTGCAGCTTTTGTGTACAATTGATGTCTTTATTTTTCTAAATATATCACAGCCCGAATGGATGAAACTAGATCTGGGGTCTTCAAAACTCGTCCAATCTTCGCCCGATGTACAAATCGATCCATGTGAAAAGATGTTTTGAAGTCGAACATGGAAAGAAATCGCCTGATTATCAGCCAATGATGTAAGCTGTTAATAGACGCGATAGGAGTCACTGATAATGATGATAACCCTCAAGGTACTACAGTACAATTCACGTGGTGTGAATATATGAGACGATGTCAAACATCACACAAATTCTTTCGGTCGAAGGTCATTGATGTAAACCTGTCGCCGGAAGTGAGAAACTTGCCATTGAGGCATGCAAGCTTCAAAGTACTAAAAGGGTTGTTTCTAAGTCAACTTCTTGGATAATGAGCTGATGTCGACAAGAAGTGACCTATCATAGGAGGGCCTTGATGTATCCCACATCTACGACGCGAAATAGAGCAAATGATTTTTGTGGAGGTGAAAACGATTTGATGATATAAGGTTCAGGAATGGTGGCCATGGAAAATGAAGAGTGGATGTAATGCAATGGATGAGGTGTTTGCTGGATGGTGAATTCTCTGAATGACTTCTCTTGAACATATTGGTGACACTGATATGGACTGGTAGAGTTAACCCCATGGATGGCACAGTGGACCAATGGTGACGGTGAATGAAAAACCCAACCCAACTCAATCACGATGATGGAGTGAAAGTGTCATGTTCAAGAGAGACCTGCTACCAATAGAGTTCTTCAAGTTTTCTTCCCATTTTTCCCCAGTCATTGCTGACCAATACCTCTTTATTTTTAACAAGCTTGAGTAGGATAACATATGCTTGGTCTATAATTTTCCCTTTGGGAAAACCTGTTGCTTTGTGTTTAGCGAGCCTAGCGTCAGTGAGACTCGTTCTTGTCTGGGTGGAAAAGTTTTTCGCTATTGTTTTAATGATTTTAATGAAAAAGATAACTTGGTCCTTTTCATGTTTAGAGAGTTTGAAAAGGGACAAAAATGAGACTCCAATAGTCCTTTTTCATGGCATAATACCTTAAGTCCAAAAAAGTGTAAAATAATACGAAAGGGATGACTTTTTGATAGCTTTAACGAGCCAACAAAGACAAGTGCTTGATCTTTTTGTTTAACACTCCCTCAAGTCCAAAAATATTAAAATATATGAGAGGGATGGCATTCCCTTTACTTTAATGAGCTGGAGAGGCCAATAGCTCGACAATCTTTTTATATTTAACGAGTCTAAAAAGAGTTTAAAAGAGACTCGTTTTTTAGGAACGAGTGGTATTCCTGGGTAGCAGTTGGTTCCAGGTAAGTTTGGAACTTCTCAAAACATGGCAGTGTGAAGAGGGTGGCAATCAGAATCACTTGTCGCAGATGTTCCTCAAAATGGTAAACAATCAAGTGGAAGCGTATGGTAGCCAAACCCGAATGGAGGTGACGGAAGGAACACAACCAAAGTTCAAAAGGGCAGGTAGCAAAGCGATCACGAAGGTTATTTACCAAAGGTGGGTTTATTTTTTAATGAGCTTGAACCTTGTGCCAACATGTGCTTAGTGCAGGTTGATTTTTTAACGAGCTTGAACCTTGCGGGAACATTTCTCTTCCCAGTCTTTTGATAATGCCTCTTGGTAGATTTATTTTTTAATGAGCTTGGACACTACTATAACATGTGCTCATTGCCTTTTTATGCAAGCTAAAAACAACCGAGCTACAAGGTTAAAGGGTTGAGAACCTACAAACTAAGAAAATCAAAGGTCATTTTTCACTTACATGCAAAGGTTTGCATGCCCCCAGGTCTTTCAGTAAAAGGAGAGTTTCCAGGTCACCAAATGGAAGTTCCTGCGGTTAGGCAGGATTGTTTCTGTCGGCAGACAAAAACTCTTCCTTTGCTTTGTCCATTGAAATAGACGAAGGTGATTGTTGTGAGCTTCCAATCACATAACGTACGAAGGTGAATGTTATGAGCTTCCACTCACAATCGTACAAAGGAAATAATTGTGTCAAACTGATCACATAACCTATATGGGAATGTTTTTTCGGTCCAAGTATTATTGCCTTTCAAGAAAATCTCTCTTTTCCTCTGGGTTCGCCTACCGAAGTAGACTAGGGTGCATGACCCCTAACCTTCAGAACATTCACCGAACTACCTGCGGTAATCAGGTGGACGGAATGAAGGTTGAAGAGACATTGTTGATGCGAAGATACCATTTAGGGATGATGGTTGATTTATAGTTGTGTTTGAACCAGGAAATGAAAGTTGGTCGACAAGTTGCACCAGTCTGCCTTCATGTGGAAAACACATCACTCGAAAGAATGTGGAAACAATGGCTTCCATGCTATATATATAATCACATCCAAGGAGTAGATTGTAATCTAGTGGACCTTGGACTACCATCACATTCAAATGAACGGTTTTCTTTCTCAAAGTTATCAGTAACTTTGGAAGGATCCCTAATGGTCGACTGGTTCCTTTGTTGAAGCCTGACAAATTTTGTTTTTCAGGAAAAATCGATGGCGAACCAAGCGCTTTCCAAGTAGTTGAGGAAAGGATACTCACTGAAGCCCCGTTGTCTATGGTACTACCAGACACAATCATTTTGTAAACTTGTACTATAATTCAGAATGGTAAATTAAATGGAAGGCGGGGCTTTTCTAGTTGATTCCAATCAAAGAAAACGACTAGATTGCTTGGAGGAGGTACCTGATAAATGTCCAAGTAAGTTTCATGAACTAGGGGGGTCTCTTCCTATTGTAAAGGAATGGGTGGATTTCCCCTAAGTTCATTAGACTCTGTATCGACAAAAAGAATTTGAACCATGTCATTCTCATTCTCTTTGGAAACCATATCATCTGAAGGTGGGTTTTCTGAAGGCAAGACTGGATCGACTGCCATCTTGACCAGTTGACTTTGGTCTAGTATGGACTCAGAAGGTTCACTTTCAATGATAGGCGATTCGATCGATAATTGAGTTATGTCAATTGGGTTTTCAACTAGCGAAGGACTTGGCAAGAGTTTCTTGTATCCAGGTGGAAGTTGCTGCGGTGAAGCAAGACGGTTATACAAAATGCTTTTGACTTCATCCAAAAAAGGACAACGGTGAAGAGTATGATCACCTTCACATAACCTACATGGAACTCTTACTTTTCCTTTTTTTCTACTGACTTCGTTTTCACTAGTTGATGGTGCATTGTCAACCTGACTGCCAAAGGTTGGTGACACGGAATGGTGCAACCAGGGAGACCATTTTCTCAAGATCCATGGGATGCAAGGGCAATCTCAATGGTAATGTCTCTCCTTGCAGATTACGCATGGATTTTTTGGTTTGGAAACTTTAGTGTGTGGATTTTCGCCAGATGATGCATTGTTGTTCCCTTGTTTAGCTAGCTTCTTCTTCTTCTCCTTCCCTTTCTTTTTCTTCTCAGCTACTTGGTTTTTAGTGTCACTAGTTTCACCAAGCGAAGAGGAAGAAGGGGAAGGAGAAATAAACGAAGTAGAAGGCGAAGGGGTAACTTCAGTATCATCTGGTTGCTGATTAGATTGTTGAGGAATTACAGTGTTTTGAATGACAGAGGTCGAGAAAAGCCATACCGGCAGGCCAATTGTGATTCCTGGAAGGGACAATGTAGCCATATATGGAGAACCAATATCTCCCCAAGAGGAGAAAGGACTAGGATTCCCTCCAAGAGGGATTCCTTGATTGGTAGATTCCATTATCTCAACCTCAGATCAACGAAGGAACAAGGATGTTATTCCGATTAAAATAAATTTTAAAGACACTTTGACGCAACTTGCTTTTTCAATTTTGAAGAGTCGAGAAAAAGCTAAAGGTGAATCTAGTCACCTTCGATTTTTAATGAGCCTGAAGTGGCAAGTGCTCAGATGGACCTTTTATTTTAAGGAGTCAAAAAGGAACGAAAGTGATCACTCTGGAAGTCTAGACAGAGAGTTTACCAAACCAATCATAAAACTACAAAATACACCTTGGTGATAAATGATAGAGAAATTACCAAGGACTTATGTATGGCAGTCAATCTTCCCAAATGTTGTGTTCAGTGCATTACAATCGATAGGGCGGCAAACATGGCTTCCTAAGGATAAAGGATATCAGCCTATTGTGGTCTCCCAATATATACTCGATGGTACAGGGAGCACAAGTCTGTACTGTCACTTGTAGTATCAAAGAGGAGGAATCACCCAACCTTCGATGAAAACAATAGTTACCAAGTTTTACAACGCCAAAACACGTCTCTAGCCTAGACTTCTAGATGTGTTGCGTTAGGTTCCAAAGAATTTTTATGTTCATTGAGGTTTATTTTAGAGTTGATCTTGCTTATAAGTTTGTCTTTCAAGGTTCACCACATGATGTAGATGTGAAATTCCTCAATATGCAATCTAAAATGATAAACAGTCATTTATGTTCTTTTAGCAATGAAAATCCTAGCTACAAAGAAAAGAAGATTATGATTTTCTTTCAGCAGAGAGCATAGAGCACACACTATATGCACTTTCCTAAATCAAATTTCGCATGCAGTCAAAATGCAGATGCACATGCATGTATTTGTTTTCCGCTTCCTTAATGTGTGAATGCAAAAAAACAAAGCTAAGTACATATCTGAACTATTTTCTTTCAAAGCGATAGTACTAACAATTTTCTTTTCAAAATGAAAGGAAGACCACTTTTCGATTTCGAATTGAAAATTATTTTCGACACTTCAAATACTAATAATTTCAAATCAAGTACAATGACAAAAGTACAATCAACTATCTAGAAGAGGAAGACTTTACGACACTCTTCTTTTGATTTAGAATGACAATTACGACACTTGCATCAAAAACAACAATTCGATTAGGCTACTTTCTACAAAGGAAGACTGTAAATGATTGACAAATACACAAAAAAATTTACAATTCCTAACTAATGGAGGCTAAAATATGTGAAGGAAGAAGGTTTCAGCAAGAAGGTACTAATCATGAACAACAAAACTACTTAATAAAGCTGAAAACGAGGAAAAAACCAAATTTCAGAAAAGGAAGCAGTATCACTCAATCATCGCACCTGCAACACAGGGAAACAGGGATGCATCTCACCTGCAAGACATGGGAGGTGCGATGCATCCAGGTTTCATAGTTACAGAAAGTGCGATGGACCAGTGAGCGAAACTGAGCTTGGTTTTTGCTCAAAATTTGCAACTAAGTTCAGTGATTTAGGCTGAGTAATGATGGACAGTAAAAACAAAGCATAAGGGTAAGATCTTATGAGGTTCTGAGCTACCACAAGGGCACTTAGAATGCTTTGTAATTTAGATGTTCAGTTCATAAGCCAACCCAGAGATTGACTGAAGTAGCGTTTATCTACTTCACAATTGCATAGCAAAGGCGTTCCGAAGGCTAGCTGGCTAACTTCAGGCTCCGTTTGTAGTTTATAAAGCAAACAATAAACAAACAAAACAAACTATTCATTCCCCATTGGAGTTGCCATTTTTTTTTAGGGAAAGCTAGTGTCGATTCGAACTACTAGTCCCACTAAGATGGGTAGCTATCTTAGAAACAAACAATGAAAGCTTTTCAAGAGTTCCTTTAAGTGTGATAGATGGAAGAGAAGAAAAGAGGACCAACCTGGATCTTTCGCTTTGATCCTAGCTTGATTTCTCCTTTCCTTGATAGAATTTTCCACTCCTCTCCTACTTGTCCCACTTCAAAGAGTACTTGTAGAGTCAAAGTAACAACAAACTATCAAAGCATCTCTATCTAAAACATCATAAACAATGTAGAATAAGAAACACATTGACCATAAAATTGCATTCATAAACAATAGGATTCATAAACACACGATTATATGGAGGAAAACTAAAAGAACTTTATTAATAGTAATGTAAGGGAGGATTACAACCCAACTATCTGATCTAGCATCATCCTCCCAATTGTAAAAGCCCTCTTCACCTCATGAACAAACAAATCACCCAACAATGCAATGTCTCTTCTCACCAACAAACCAACAGCACTTCCTTACAAAATACAAAATTCCAGCCTCCAGATCTCTTAGATGAGGGATCCATTTATAGATGTCTTGCAAGGGTGTGAGTTAGCTCTGGGTTTTTGATTAGTGTCATTCCACTGATAGTTCTTGGTTCCACTTGGAGATTTCATGATCTCTTACTCATCCACCTTGCAAACTATCTCTGCCATTTGTATATTCTCACTCATTGCACCCCACAGAAGGCCATTTCAGTATGCATCGCACCTGGCCAGTTTGGCAGTCAGTATGCATCGCACCTTGCCCATGGAGCAGTCTATATGGTCTAGTTTTGGCCAGTTTTGAGTAGTTTTTCAGGTGGAACTTCTGGGAAATGATGTAATCAGCTAACCATGATCCTTTAGGGTATGAAACAACACTTTTAGGGACTTAAAGAACCCTTAGTTTATGGACATATGAGTTTGGGGTTGCAGTGCCCAAATATATCTATAACAAGAGGTGTAGAAAAGGTAGGACTCTTAAACCTGCTCTGGGTGTTGCATTACCATCGCACCCCAATGACTATTTTCGTCATCAGGAAGTTTCTTCGCCTGGTGCATGATGGGTGCTTATGGCTAGAGGAGCCCATCCCCATCACGGACCTTTTAATTCACAGAATTACCCGACTGCCTTGAAAAGGGGAGGAGCCAGTGAACATCTCGAAGGGTAAAAGTGATGATTTGGCCATCACGTAGGCCATGAAGAAGAAGTTCAAGCTGGAGAAGAAGAAGAGAGGATACGTGATTTCCAGCATCAACAATGTTGTGATCAAAGTCATGACACAGATATTAGCCGGAAAGGTTATGCGGAAGTGTCGCGCAGATGAGGTACTCGTGCCGGTGGTTGCAATTGCCATGCAATGCGCAGAAGGGGTCCAGTTTAACTGGGTGGACTACTTGTGCAGGGAGTTCCTTGAGAACTGCCGCGAGGCACAAGAGCAGGGGAAGACTTTCCACTATGCATGGCTTTTGCTATCCATAGTGCTGGTGGTTTCGGAATTTCCCGAGGACAACCAGTTCCCAACGATTGTGCAGGATCTTTCGGAGGCAGCAGAGTACGCTTTGCCATGGGAAACCAAAGATGCGCAACAGATCAGAGACAGCAAAATATTCTAGGTGTTCATGGAGATGAACATCAAAATGGGGATTAATTGCAAGCCATGGTTATCGCCCGTCTATAACAGTTTGCAGAGCTTTACGAAGTTTGAGGTAGATTTCCACCATGTGTACATCAGGGCAAGGAAGGACCCCATGAAGACTTCGCATGATCTCCTTTATCTAGCAACGAATGATGTCATATTCTCCGTCCTTGAGTCATGGTCGTCGGAGTGGCACGCTCTGGCCAGCTTTGTGGTGGAAGCAGAGAAGTCCACCATGCATAAGAGAAAGCATGAGACAAAACTGCGGATGGCACAGTTGGCAGCAAAGTGAAGGAATGAAGCAGTAGCATCCAAGGCGCATGACGCTGCGAAGGTGATAGAAGAACAATAGAAGGCATCAGAGCAGGAGCGCGAAGGCGAGAAGTCGCCTTCGCCTGAACAAGAAATGAATACAGATGAAGGTGGCGTGGACCCGCAGACAGCATCCACATAGCTGAAACAACAACACCCAAGAGAGCAGGTAGGGCCACGGAAGAAGTCAAAGGCTTCAAAGACTTCTTTCGACTTGATCACAATTCAATGTAGTTAACTCATGTAACCAATTTTTCCATCTCTACGTCTCCTCATCTAAATCCAAAGTACAGGAGCTTTCGCCCTCTCATGTAATCCGCCCATTAGCAATGGGATTCACCCAGTCCTGGTTCGCGTTGTTATCTTGTAGATGTAGTCCAAATCAGCATCACTTTCATAGTCGCGCACCGGCTTCGTATAGCGCGATCCTTCAGCAGGGTATAGGGGTATAATTACGTGTAGTGACTTCTTTTCAAAAATCATTTTCCACTTTTTTAGATTAATCACTCTATTCATGTCAGTGGCCCAACCAATTCCTAAGAGCGCAGGGTATGGATTACTATCATTAACAATCTCTATCACTTCAAAGTCTGCTAGCGCGCTCACTCCCTCAATGTCCACAGTTATGCCATGCAATCACCCATGGGTATTATTTTCTGTTGGTTCGCCATTCACAATCTATTATAATCGCATTTTATTGTTCCAAGAATAAGATTTTGAAGTTGTTGTGAAGCCTCGATGATTGAACATGGGACCAGATCACCTATTGCACATTGAGACAGGAGAGGAACCTTCTAGTCTGAAGGAAGGATTACCCAACGTGTAGCTCTTTACTATGCGCATAGCGGATGGACATTTTGAAGATATAATTCACTTTCTCATGACTGGAACTACGCCGAAAGGGTACTCTGTCTAGTAGAAGAAGGAATTAGTGGTGCGTGCGTCAGATTTCTCTGTCATTGCGGGGCATCTATACAAAATGGGGAATGATGATATACTGCGAATGTATGTACCTGAATTTGAACGAAGCAATATCCTCGTGGACTCTCATGGGGGCACTGCGAGAGGACATTATGTAGGGAGAGTGACCACGCAGAAGATTCTCCATGCAGGGTTGTGGTGGCCGACCCTTCATCGGGATTCAAAAGCACATTGCAAGGCCTATGATGTATGTCAAAGAACAGGTAAACCATCATGGAGGGACGAGATACCTTTGAATCTACAAATGATGTTGCAACCCTTTGAAAAGTGGGCAATCAACTTTGTAGGACCTATCAAACCTCAAGGAAAGACAGGCACGAGGTATATTATCACTGCGACAAAGTACCTAACTCGTTGGGTAGAAGCGTAGCCAGTAAAATATTGAACGGCCGCGACTGCTGCGAAGTTTCTGTTTGAACACGTATTGATGCGATTCGGATGTCTGAAGATCTTGATGAGTGATCATGGTACACATTTCCTGAATGAGACGATCAACGCGCTGACAGAAGAGTTTCAGGTGTATCATCAGAAAAGCACACCGTATCACCCACAAGCTAATGGGACAGTAGAAGCATTTAACAAAGTACTAGATACTGCACTGACGAAGGTATGCAATGCACAGCAAAGTGTTTGGGACCTGTGCATACCCGCAGTATTATGGGCTTATAGGACGACATGCAAGAAATTGAAGGGACAGACACCTTTTCGGCTTGTCTATGGAGTAGAAGTCGTAATGCCTATGGAGTCCATCATGCCTAGTCTATGCACAGCGGCACTCACAGGTATGATGGTCGCAGAGCCCTGGAGGATAGGCTCGCGCAGTTGGAGGAGCTTGAAGAAGAACGATTTTTGGTTGGATTCCACCAGTAGGTGCAAAAGTAGCATAAAAAGGCTTGGCACGATCGACATATTAAGTTGCACACCTTCAAGGCGAATGATTTGGTGTTGTTGTATGATAGTAAATTTGATAAATTCCTAGGGAAGCTTAGAATGCATTGGCTAGGACCATATGTTATTAAGGAGATCACAGATGGTGGTGCGGTGTAGTTGGTAAAGTTAAATGGAGAACTCTACCCAGGAAAAGTCAATGGCAACCGTTTGAAGGCATAAACAGGCGGCCTATCCATCCGACTAGCCGGCAGAAGCATAGTCTTAGTGCTCTAGGCAGCTAAAAGGAGGCGCGGGACTATAAACTACTCTGCCTGGGAGCTGTGCAATGTGAGGACTATGCGCAGTAGTGAAGTGTCACAGGGTCCACAACAACACGAGGGTAGCTGTGCTACTGCACAGGTTGGCTGGAAAGTGACCATTATAGTCATTATTCATTATGTGATACTTGGCTTGAGACCAAATGGAGCCGACGACAGACATTTTAGGCGAATTTTATGGACTAGATTCTTGAAAATATGCTGCAAAGTGAGCATTAATGGACCGAATGTGGGGGGAATGGTCGAATTCGAATTCAAAAGGCGCTATAAATTGCAAAGGGTTGTCCAACAAACAACACTTAGCAATTTTAGAATTGATTTGTTGCACTCCTAGAGATTCATGAACCCAGATTTGTTTGATATTTTTAAGTCGAAGTCGTTGTTTGAGCACTTACCTGAGCCGTTGAGAGAATTGTGGAATAGCAGTATGGAAGCGCCTGAGGAAGCCATGGATACTGGAGTAATGACCACTGAGGAGGCCGCGCAGGCCATAACAGTAGGAGGAGCCCCAAATAATGCCAGAATAGTCACAGAAATCCCTAAATCGTCGTGCACGCCGAGACCCAAGAAAGACAAGTAGCCTATGGTACTAATGCGCATGTCCCCTAGGAATCCGTTAAGGACTAGGCTTACCATGGAAGAAAGGGGGAAGGTTATCAATTTGGAAGCCGATTAGGAGGAAGACTTTGAAGAAATCCTGGTAGAGGAGGAGGATAACGTAGAGATGGAGGTGGAAACCTAGGGTGTGGACCCTCTGACTAGGCTGCCCGCGTATGTTCCTCTGTGGAAGGGGAAAGAAAGGGTGCCCAAAGAACTAGATGAGAGAAAAATCTCTCTGCAAACTCCGTTGCTCCCCAATAACATCATTTTTTACGGATCGTACTTGGGGTGAGTGCCTATGCTGAAATTTGAAGACTGGGATCTCACGGACCACGAGAAGTTCCCACATTTGGCAACCGCATAGCTAATGCGCCAAAAGAAAAACACACCGCCCAGAGTCATTGAGTTGGAGCCACGCCGGTGGCTGAGAGGTGTAGAAAAGGAAGGATTGTTAAAGTTGCTATGGGTGCCGCATTACCATCGTGCCCCAGTGATTATTTTCATCATCAAGCAGCTACTCCTCCTGGTGCATGATGGGTGCTTATGGCTAGAGGAGCCCATCCCCATCATGAACCACTTAATTCACAAAATTACCCTGCTCCCTTACAAAGGGGAGGACCCAATGAACATCTCGGAGGGTAAAATTGATGATTTGGCCATCACGAAGGCCATGAAGAAGAAGTTCAAGCTGGAGAAGAAGAAGAGAGGATACGCGATTTCAAACATCAACAACACTACAGTCAAAGTTGTGACGCATATATTAGCCAGAAAGGTTATGCAGAAGTGTCACGCAAATGAGGTGCCCGCGACGATGGTTGCACTTGCCATGCAATGCATAGAAGGGGTCCAGTTTAACTGGGCGGACTACTTGTGCAAGGAATTCCTTGAGAACTGCCGCGAGGCACAGGAGCATGGGAAGACTTTCCATTATGCATGGCTTCTGCTATCCATAGTGTTGGTGGTTTGGGAATTTCCTAAGGACAACCAATTCCCAACGATTGCACAGGATCTTCCGGAGGCAACGAAGTACGCTTCACTGTGGGCAACCAGAGATGCGTTGTGCTTCAGAGATAGCAAAATATTCTGGGTGTTCATGGAGATGAACATCAGAATGGGGATTAATCGCAAGCCATGGTTATCGCCCATGGTCTATAACAGTCTGCAGAGCTTCACGGAGTTCAAGGCAGATTTCCACCACATGTACATCAAGGCGAGGAAGGACCCCATGAAGACTTGGCACGAGCTCCCTTATCTAGTGACGGATGATGTCATATTTTCCATCCTTGAGTTGTGGCCGCCGGAGTGGCGCACTCCGGCGAGCTCTGCGGTGGAAGCAGAGAAGTCCATCGCGTAGAGGAGAAAGGATGAGGAAAAACTGTGAATGGTGCAATTGGCAGCAGAGCGAAGGAATGAAGTAGCAACAGCCAAGGTGTAGGAGGTGCATGATGCTGTGAAGGTGGCGGAAGAGAAAAAGAAGGCAGCAGAGCAGGAGCGCGAAGGCCAGAAGTCGCCTTTGCCTAAATAGGAAACAGATACAGAGGAAGGTGGCACAGACCCACAGACAGCATCCACACAGCTAAAACGACAGCGCCCAAGAGAGTAGGCAAGGACACGGAAGAATTCGAAGGCTTCAAAGACTTCTTTTGACCCGATCACCCTCACTGAGGGGGATCTGCATGACATCGGGGAACCGATGAGGGACATCATCGCAAAGACCCTCCAGTAGTTTATGGAGGAAAAACCAGATGGTGTTGGGGGCTCTATGAATGCAGATAGAGGAGTTGTAGGTGCGCACTCCACAGGCTAGCACTCTGTCAACCAACCTCACAGTAGGCACATCCACGGCTAAGGAAATGTTGGGTGCTAGAATGACCAACACTATAGTGCTGCTAGAGGGAGCACTCATTACAGAAAATGAGGTGATATTCCTATGGTCAGTGGGCTGAAGGGCATCGGAATAAACATGGTTGCACTCCCTCGGGAGACACTCTACATTTTGCAAGACAGAGTTACTGCAGAATTGTGAGTCAAGGAGGGTCGCACGCTCCAGGTCATGAGAGAGCAGTGCATCAACATTGAACAGTTGAGCGTGCAGCGTGATGAGGTAGTGGCACAAAACTGACAACTAGTGCAGGTGGTCAAGGAAGCCTACTAATGGTCCTGGAGGTAGCCATCCAAGCAGAGGAACTAGTGGAGGCACGCATTCAAAAACTAGCAGTAGGGGTGTGCGAGGCAAGGGAAGAGATGGCCAAGGTCAAGCTGGAACTGAACCTTTAGATATTAGAGCTACAATTGAAGGAGCAGCCTTAAATTCCGCTAGAGGTCAAGGAACAACACGATTACAGTGACAATAGCGAAGGTCAATAGTGCAGTGAATGACTACACAAGGCTGTTCGAGGAGTCGTTTGAGGTTCTCACCACTCTGCAGGAGGACCCGAACATACAGCGCCTAGAAGTAGAGGCACACGAGCTACAACAAAAATATAATGAAGTAAAAGGGACCACACAGATGGTTTCCCTTACACAGAGGCTTGCGTTGATGCATCGGCAAAAGCACTCAAGGAGCAGGTGGATGCTGCTCGACACAAGGAAACGGTTTTGAAGGCATGCTTACAACCATGGATTGATGAGGAGTTTGACATTATAGTCTCTATTGAAGCAAAGCTTGCGCATATGCAAGGTACACAGGAACAGGTTCAGCAAAGCAGTTTAACTACAGTGGTCTCTGAACAATGCGTATAGGAAGTCAGCAGGCAGTTGCTCAGTGCGTTGCCGATCTTGCAGCAATCTAGGCAGAGTTGGGAGGTCTTCACACAAGGATCTCCACACCGACAGAGTGACTTGAGGGCGATTCACGATGTTTGTGTTGGGGGGCTATTAGGCGCGGGATCCCCCAAGGGAAGTTTTGGGGCTTAGAGCCCAGATTTTGGTCAAAAGTTGTAACCTTGATGTAAAGACTCCACATTTTGTGGGCACAGAGCACGTAGTTTGTAAAAGAGTCATAGGGTTGTCCACCCTTAATTTTGTAATGTAATCCACTGTAGAGATCTTCCCATGGTTTGCGTACCATGGGATTGTATAAATAAATCGAGGCTCTAAGTAGTTAAGAGATAATGGGATCTTAAGATGGAAGAGAAGCATAGTGGAAGATAAGAAGTGTAGAGTCTAGTTTGGGTCATAGAGTAGGAGAAGGCTCCGCAGCTGAGTGCGCAGAGGCCTAGTAGTCCACAGCTGAGTGCGCAGAGGCCTAGTAGTCTGCAACTGAGTGCGTGGACCCTTGCAGTTGAGTGCGCAGGGCAAGTCTATTCTGTAATAGTTGGATCATTAATAAAGATAAGTTTCATATCCAATCTACATATCTATTTCCTATTTTATGCATCTGTTACATTGAATATATATTACACTTTTAATGCTTATATGATGCACAAATATGTATGAATGTGGTGAATAAGTGAATGCAAGATAAAATATCTGTTTACACGAAGTTAACTAAGATCTTTAAGAAGATAAGATATGCGATGTAATTTGGGGAAATAGTGCAGGACGTTTCCATAGCAGCATGAAATCATCTCAGCCCCTAGTTAGGGTTGCGCAAAAGGCGATTATAATAGATCGTAAAGGTCTCGCATGACAGCACAGTGTGCGAAGTGACCTGCACGAAGGTAGGTACAGTTGGACTAAATCAACACCTTAGACATCTCAAGGGTGCGGAAACTTGGTTCTAGCATCCCCCCATACTGCTTCGGGTGAGACTTCAATCCACGCTCTGCGGGCTGATGCTGAAAGGGTCAGTAGTGTAGGGATTTGTTTTGCTAATTAACTCTGAACCTGGGTCAGGCCCCCTCAAGCCAATAGATAGGCTGAGAAAAACATAAGATACCCCTTCTCCCATTGTACCCCTACCTATAAAAGTCAGCAAACAAACAAAGAAGGGAAAGGGGAAAATGATTAAGCCTAAAACAGAGCAGACATCAGTTGATAAAGAACCCACCTTAGCATAAATTTTTAAAGGTGGAAAGAGGCCATGCACAAGACCATGGAACAAGCTGAGGCTGAACATAAAACTGAAATAGAACCCTGAGTTGGAAAAAGAAGTCATTGATGTAGACAAACCCCTCAGAAGGATTTAATTATAAATAAGGAAGAGTCTACAAGCACAAAGAAACCCAAGAAAACCAAAGGCTCAAGGAAAGGGGTTGCTATAGAGGCCCAAAGAACTAGAAAACCAAGAAAAACTATTGTGGATATTGATATACTGGAGGAAGCTAGCACACTCAGCTAGTTATTTACACAAGCTCAATTTTGATTACCAGCTCTTCAGATGGAATTTTGACTGAATACCCTAGCATGTCAAAGAATTTGCAGGGTCAATTTTCGATGAGCGATGACAGTTTCAGGGTCAGCAATTTTCACTGTGAAAATTTCAATAAGCGCTAACAGTTTCGATTTCAACGCAGTTTTGTATCGATTTTTAAAAAGGCATTGAAAATCATCCCATCAGAGATCCTGGCACTTATCTGGTATTTAAATAATATCAATGAATTATCAGCGCTAGTAGAACATAAGACCACGAAAGGAGGAGTAGCATAATAGAGATCCCATTTTTAGCATGAGGACAAGGCACAAATTCCATGAAACTAGGAAAAATATCATTCAGCAGTTTCGCCAACGATTTCTGACCAGTGTTTTAGCAAACTTTTATAATTAGATACAAATTTTTTTGAGTTTATGTAGTATATTCATATACTCAATATACACTCTTTTATATTTAGCAATTTGTAATTAAGTATGAATGAGAAACTTGCTTTAGTTTGTAATTTTCTTATAAAGATAAGGACTGTGTAATGAAGAAGGGTTGGAATATTTTGAAAGAAAGCCTCTTTTATGTACTATGCATGTATGTAATCAGCTAATATACAATAATCTATGTGAGAAGTTTTGCAAAAATTCATGTGTTTGCAATTCCCTGTTTGTTTTCTAAGTTTCATATGTTCTTCAATATTTGAATACTAAGTTGTTGAATTGGAACTCATATCTCTATGCTCCAAATTCTTTATTCAGATATTTATTACTTGTTTTTCACCTAAAGATCACACTAATTTATTTACTATTCTTTGATTTCCCAAACTTGTCAAAGGAGTTGTTACTATCTTTCTTTTGTTGATATTTTCTCACTGAACATGTGGTTTATATAAAACTAATTGGGTCAGACTCCATGACCAATGGTGAAATTTCCTACCATTCAACCATCCTTATTTTTTCTCAATTAATCTGGCCATAAAACATATTACAGACCTTCTACCACTATGACCTTGGGTAGTTGAGTTTAGGGAGAGATCCCTCTCTAGGTTGAAGGGCCATCTCTCAACCTCAAAGAGGTTTGAGGTTACCTTAGAGTTTTTCCCCATAGCCAAGGTTTTCTCTAAGTGATAACATGTTCCATAGATGAGAAAAAATAATCGAGGGGGATAGGAGATAGAGCACACAAAAAGGATTTGTGCATTGTATCATCCCACAAGCCACACACCATACTTCTTTGTACTCACAACCATTTTCTATTTAGACAAAGAGAGCAGAGCAACCTCACCTTCTAGCTAGAATTTCTCCCGAAAGGATTTCCCAGGTCATATCTTGTGTCAAATCATGGTTTGTGATTTTTTTTTCATTGTTCTCTATTTTTTGCATAATCTTAATTTGCATGCATATGCAATTAACAATAATCTACAAATCTAAAAATCTAAAAAAAAAAAAAATCTCTGATAATATAGATTTCAAAATTTTAAATATAATTTTATCAAATTTATTATAATAAATTAACTAATTAAATATTCACAATAATTTATAAATCACTTTTATTCAACATATTATAATTATTTTATTTTATTTACATATTACCCTTAAATTCTTCAAATAAAAAAATGTAATAATTACCTCTTTTTTAATATATTAACTACTATTTACATTTTATTATTAAAAAATCATGTCCCTTCATGTATGTCACATTCTACTCTAACTACCCTTCTTTTATTTTGCTCACTGTGAATATTTTAGTCGACTTACATCCTAGTCTCAAATTCCTCAAAGATAAGTGCCATATCCTATTGCACCCTCTATTAACTTTGTGACATTATGTTCTCTGCTAAAAATGAATTGGCCAATATGTATTTTATAAAAAAATATAATTAACAAAATGTAAATGCTAGTTAACGATCATAAAAAGGGATGAAAATAGAATGGCTTTATGACTTTTTAAGATTAATATAAAACATTATCTCAATTAGAATTTTAAATATTCTATAAAAAAATTTCTACCAAAATTTTCTATCAAATTCATGCAATCAGATACTTAATAAATAATTATGCTTTTAATTAAAAAACCAAAAAAACAAAAAGCATTCATCATATAACTCATACAAGTTAACATGACAACTTCTATATGCATGTTCACTTCAAATTTTAACTGAGGTCACATAATGACATAGAGTTAACGCGAAATCTTCTATATGCCTGTTCACTTCAACCTTTAACTAAAGTCACACACTCACAAAGAGAAATACGTTATCATGTTTGAGATGTATAAGATAGTAAGCTTTCTCAATTGGAAATATTGTTAAAGAGAATTTTTTTGTTATAATTGTGTGTAATGTTTTTGAGCCCAATATTTCAATTGAGTGCTTTACCAATATTCATTAATATAATAAAAATATACAAAGACAAGGTTGCATAAGTTAAATAACTATTAATAGGTTAAAAGGAAAGGAAAAAAAAAATAATGAAATTTTAAAAATTTTAAAATATAAATAATAGGAAAAAATAAAAATAAAGATAGACGAAAGTTAAAATAAACAAACTTTTATAAAAGGTAAATTTAAAATAAAATTGTAAACAAAATATAAATATAAATAGTCTAAATTTGTGTTATGTAAAGTTGTGAGAGTGATGAAATTATTATATTTGATTTTTTTCTATTGTTAGCTTATGTATCATTTTAGCAAGTAAGACAATTACATTTAAAATATAATAGTAAATATTACTTTTAAATTCCTCAAAAAATAAGTGTCATATCTTATTACATTATCTTATTATATTATGTTACCTCTTCTTATAATATATTAATTATGATTTACATTTTATTATTAAGGAATCATGTCCCTTCATGTATGTCACATTCTACTCTAACTACCCTTCTTTTATTTTGCTTACTATGAATATTTTAGTCGACTTACATCCTAGTCTCAAATTCCTCAAAAATAAGTGTCATATCCTACTGCATCCTCTATTAACTTTGTAACGTTATGTTCTTTGTTAAAAATGAATTGGCCAATATGTATTTATAAAAAATTCTTATTAACACAATATAAATAGTAGTTAACAATCATAAAAAAAGATAGAAATAGAAGGATTTTATGGCTATTTATGATTAATACAAACATTATCTCAATTGGAATTTTAAATATTCTAGAGAAATTTTTGATCAAATTCATTCAATCATATACCTCCTGTTATGGCCTAAATCTACCTCAGGTTGAGAAAGGCAGGTCTAGGGTAACATCAAACCACGCTTAACTTGGTAGCTAGCCCTACCAGGTCGGGAGAGGGCTCTCTCCTTGTCAATTTCAGGAAAATATAGCAAATGAGGCTTGAGATGACTAATGTAAAGACTAATTTTAGGCTAGGTATTTCCTCAGAGGGGTTTGATTGAGTTTTATGTTGGTTTGTTGGATCAAATGTGAAAGGCAGTTTTGGGTCCGGGAATGGATTCAGTCTTGTAGAGGTTTCTATGGGGCGAAGTAGGAAAATGCTTTAGTACCTTGAATTAAATGAAATGGAGAGTCTTAAGACTGGTGAGGAGTTGGAAAGGGCATAAAAATGTCATGAGTCCTCTTCAAATAGTAAAAAACATGTAAAGCTAAACAAACCCTAAGGTAGAGCACTGCAACATCAATGATTTCCACCTTTGTCCTTGATTCATTTAGTTTAGCTGAAAAGAGAGAGATGATGGCACACATAAACACATGATAATTTGAATCACAGAAGGAAAAACAATACTAAATCACCTTGCCACAAGAATCCCACAAAATGCTGCAAACCCTGGTCTATTTCCTTGCCAAACTATAGATATGAATGTACAACAATGCTCAAAGCATTCACAAGAGTCCAACCTTTTGCAAAAGTCCAACCCCTACACTATGAAATTCATAAAATATATACATTTTCTCATCCTTGTACTAAGGGAATTGAGCTCAACCATTTTCTTCAAAATAGAATCAGTTACATTAAACTTGGACCGAATTTCTGAAAATAGGTGTTGAAGATGAACTTATATCTCCTAAACCATAGCACCTGTTACAAAACAGAAAGAGGTTTTTGTATATAAGGTCATGTTGGAGAAAAACCTCTCTCAAATTTTGGAAATTCGTTTCCAGTTGCTCGTAATCTATGCCACAAAATCATCTCTAAAACAGAAAATCATTAAAAATTTAAATTTGTGAAAATGAGTTGTAAAGATCTAGTCACATATCCCAATTCATGACACCTGTGAATAAACTGAAAGAGGTTTTTTGTTATATGGCTCATGATTAACAAAAACCTCCTTGGGTTTTGCAAAATTACTTTCCATATGTTGTAAAATGGCACCACACTAAAATGACTAAAACAGTAAAAAATATGAAAATTTTGCTTTGTTTTAATGTAGGCTCCAAATATCACTGTATATCTCCCACATAGTAGCACCTGTGCATAAACTAAAAGAGGTTTTTGTTATTTGGTATGTGATGAACAAAAACCTCTTTCACTTTTGAAAAATTCCTTACCATTATTTCAGAAACTGATTTTGTACTAAACTTGTCATTGTGTGCAGCAACTGACCTCAAAACATGCATAACCAAGAATCACTCATTCATTTCGATCATATCTTCTAATTCGGGAGCCGGTTATGGGAGTGTGATATACCGTTGGAAATATTTTTCCGAGCTTCTTCTGATGGACACACTTGTGACATGTTTTGTGTTGAACATCATGTGAAAAACATCTAACAAAACCATACATAATAAGAGCTCATGTTGATCCCTGATGACAGGTTTCGAAGACTAAAACTAACACCTCCAATAAATAATTATACTTCATTCATCATAAAACTTTGATCAAATTCATTCAATCACATACCTCAATAAATAATTATGTTTAAAAAAAAAAAAAAACATCATATAACTAATACAATTTAACCTGACATCTTCTATATACATGTTCACTTCAAATTTTAACTAAGGTCACATAATGACATAGAGTTAACATAAAACCTTCTATATGCATGTTCACTTGAAATTTTAGGTAAAGTCACACACTGACAAAGAGAAATACGTTATCATGTTTCAGATGTATAAGATTGTAAGCTTTCTCAATTGGAAATATTGTTTAAGAGATTTTTTTTGTTATAACTATGTGTAATTTTTTGAGGCCCAATATTTTAATGGTGTGCTTCACTCATATTCAAGATCAATATAATAGAAATATATAAAGACAAGGTTGAATAAGTTAAATAACCATTGATATATTAAAAAAAAGAATAAAAGACAAGGTTGAATAAGTTTTTTTTTTTTTTTGTAAGCTGAGGTATGATTCTATTAAGATAAAAATACGAAAACTATGTACAGATACAGATACATGACCCCACCTGCCCAGAAGGGAAACCAGGTGGCCTCCAAAAAAATATTATCCCCATGAACAGGAAGTGTTCAGTTTGTCGAAAGAGAAGTAAGAACCTACTATTCTACCTAAAAACGTACTATGCAGATCTGTAAGGAAAAACTTGTTGTACTTAACATTAAACTATGCCCGCGGAGAGAGCAAAAACACAGAAAAAGTCATTTATAAAAACCTCCATACGCTACTGCTTCATGGCCTCTGTGTGGATATCAGATTCAGTCTTAACTATGCCAGCATCATGAAGCATCTGGACCAGCTTGTCCATCTTCCTGTCCTGCACCATGAGAGTGATTTGGAGATTCTTCAATTCTTTCTTCAGGTTTTCTTGGGCAAGCTCCACCATTTCAGCTGCTACCTGTTCCATTGATTTTGCGAGCAACCGCTTCATACCCCAATATACATGCAGAGACTGTTTGTAAAGGGACATCCTCCCTCTGGTGTGACCCGGATCAGGAAGATAATGCTCCCAGTCAGCCATCTCATCTGCCGACTGGTCCTGCAATGCCTCTTCCTCCAGATGGTCTATAATCCGCCGAACATTAGGATGGGTTTCCTTCACATAAGCGGTCTCAGCTTCCTGCAATTTTCGTCGCATGTCCTTCTTGCCTCGTTTTCTGCCAGGAACTCCAGCACTACAACCTTCCTCATACGCATCGTTGCGAGCTCGGTTCGAACCACGGCCTCGTGCTACACCGCGACCCCTTCGTCCTCGACCTCGACCACAGCCACCGTGAACCTCCTCGTCATCATCTTCCTTTGGACTGCCATCATCCTCCACAGCATCTTCGTCAGGGTCGGGGTGCTGCATCCACTTACCAACTTTACCTCCCGAGGTCGGCATTGGCGCCTCCTCTGCATAATACTCATCGGACTCCTCCGAGATGTTAACATAGATAGAGCGAAAGGTGTCATCTGCCGGAGGTTTTCCTTGCTCCTCCAGAAAGACCCCCTGACTGCGCGTTCGCCGACCCTCGGTGCGAGCTGCAGCCATGCTTGCAGACAGCAGTTGCCGAATTCGTCTTCTCAACAATCCCAATTCCACCGAACACTGTGGCAACCGAAGCGCCGAACCTCCCTCACGTTTTGGAGACAGAGAAATCCTTAATCTGCTACAGGCACGCAGGAGCAACCTTATATCACCATTCGACCACCTTCCAGAAAGCCCTATTCTGCGACAAGCATGCAGGAATAAAACCGTTCCATGCAACCTTATATCGCCATTCGACCACCTTCCGTCGTGATTGTGAGGTAGCTCCCAAGCCTGCGCATTACTACACGTCGCAGAACGATAGTGTTGATGTGATAAGTTCTGCGGCCTCCCGATGCCACCACACTCCCACCACAGTACCCTCAACCTTGGGATGGGCAATTCGTCCCATGTCGTCATTAAATCGCTCTGCAGAATGAAAACTCTAACTGCATCGTACATGAGCCCACCGCTGTGGGCATTATTATACCATTTCTTACGCCTCCAAATCATTATGGAAAGAGAGCTAAGCTGTCCTGTCGCACCCGATCGCCTCATCATGATCCTGTCGCAGGATGGCTGCCAACTCAGCCCACCGTGGATCCGCCTGTAACACTCCCCAGCTACCGTCCAACACACGATTCGATTCGCCGCTTGCCCAATTGGCAAGATAATCTGCTGCCCTGTTGCCACGCCGTAGGACATGGGTGAGTGTTATATAATCAATCTGCCGCATCTGACCTTCAATATCCTGGATGATGGCCACTACCCGCCAGCTCTTGGCCACGTGGTCCCATGTTTTACCCCTCTGTTATTTAAGGTTGAATAAGTTAAATAACCATCGATATATTAAAAAAAGAGAATAAAAGAAAATTAATGAAATTTTAAAAATTTTAAAATATAAATAATAAAAAAAAGTAAAGATAGAGAGAGTTAAACGAAAAGTAAAACAAAATAAAATAAAATAAAATTAAAATAAAGCTTTAAAAAAAAGTGAATCTAAAATAATAAAAAATATATAAATATAAATAGTTTGGTAAGGTAATTTCTCAAGGAAATTTGTGTTATGTAAAGTTGTGAGAGTAATGAAGCTATTGTATTTAATTTTTTATTAATATTGACTTATGTATCATCTTAGTGAATAAAACAATTACATCTAAAATATAATAGTAATGATCAAAATCACTATATATCACATAAATACAAACATGATTCAATTACCGATTCTAACAAAAAAAAAAAAAAAAACAAAACTAAAAAACAAACCAACAAAAAACATCACAAATAAAATAAATCATATTACAACTTACTTTTTTTTATTTTACTTCATCATTTTCAATGCATTCCACCTCAACCTACTTAACTATTTACTAACTCTCAATACATTACACTTCAAAATTTATTCCCTTTACAAATTTCAATACATGATCATTTCTTCTCCAAGTTGGTTTACTAACTTTTCAATACATTAAGCTTCATAATTTATTCCCTTCGATAAATTTCAATACTTAAACATTGTCATTTCTTCTCCTCAAAATCATTAATGCCCGACTATTTCAATAATTTCTTTAAAAAATTAAAGTTAATACATATCTAACTATCCCTCTCAAAATCATTAATTCTCTTCAATACTTTTTAAAAAAAATAAAGTTAATACATATATAATTATTTCCTTTTTAACAATAAATTAATGAAATATTGAATGTTCCAAAAAGTCCAAAATAAAAGACTGCATAGCTAACGCTCCATGTCGTTTAATTTAATAAAATATTTTAATTTCCTGATATGTTGTATGTTCTCCAAACAATAATAAAATTCTAAAACAAATTATATGAATATTTGTTTAATCTTTTTTAATTAATTTTTTAATATAATTAAACCTTTTTTTGATAAAATATATATATATATATATATATATATAATTGACTTTGAAGAGAATGATAACAAGTTAATAATTATTTATGTAATATTGAATGATAGCGATTTTTTTATATAATGTTCATATTATAGTACACATGTCATGTTATTAAAGTACAGATTGATATAATGAGCGTTGTACTTAGTACACATGTCATGTCATTAGAGTACAGATTGATATAATGAGAGTTGTACAAATTGTACACATGTTATTTTTACATTTTTTTTCAAATTTATATTTTTAAATTAAAAAATAAAACCCATAAAAATTGTCTATTCAATACTTTACACCAATGAGCCCACAGGGCTTTAGATTGACGGTGAATGGATGCATTGTTAAGGCACTCCTTGCGATATGTCACTGGTTCAAATCCCCCGTGGGTGCTTACCTACCAAAAAAAAAAAATTACTTTACACCAATGAGAAAATGGAATTTTTGAATTTAATTACAAACCATTTGTGTTTATGGTACATAGTAATTATTAAATAATGTTATTTTTCAAATTATTTATATTTATTGTACATAGTAATTAATGATATAGTACATGGTAATTAATAATACAATAGACAAAAACCAATTATTGTCATCATCACAAAATAAGAAGGGAGACATTTCAACCAATCATTTTGAAATAAATAGAAATAATTTTATTTAAAAATTATAAATTTAATTTCATAATGTTAAACTTTGGATAGATTTTAAATTTTTTAGTCAAAGAAAAACTAATATCTTATAGTATAATAAGAGAGATACTCACTCATCAAGATTGGAGATGGTTGTTGCTTCCCCGTCTAGAAGCCCCTTGCAATAAACTTGCTTAATTCAACATGAAATTGAATTGTTGACTTACAAAAGTGAAAAAGAGGAATACAAATTTGATAATAATAAAACATAAGGGAAAGTAAATTGATTAATATAGGTAAAGTAAATATAAAATAAAATTTAAAAGATGAAAAAGAAATGATAAATTTCTAATATAATAAAATAAAATAAAAATAAAAATAAATAAAGAAAAAAGAAATGCTACAAATAAATAAGAAAATAAATAAAGAGAAAAATATGTAAGAAAAGAAAAATAAACAAATATTGTATACCAGCAATAATAAAATCAAATTTTATAACATGTTATAAACATTACAAAGACAGTGAGCGATATATGTATTTCCAAAAATAGCACATCTAATATATATGTGTTTCCATATATTTTAAATAAACAAAACATCATTCAAATTTGGAAATTTTTAATGGATCTTAAACTATAAAAAAAATTCAAAGAATGAGTTGTAAAATCGTTTTGCTATAGTGACAAATTAAGTATCTAATGAGGATTGAAATGAGTATGGAGAAGGCATCCCTCTTTTTTAATGCATATGGGCATTGGTTATATGTAACCAAAGCCTATATTCTAAATATATTTTCAACACGGCAACATTAACAAGTTACATATCCACTCAACAAGATCATCAATTTTTCAAATTACAAAGTTTAAAAAAATAAAGTGATTTTTTTTTATTATTATATTTTATTTTATTTCTATTTTTGTCTTTTTATTTTTTATTTTTTTCTTATTAAAATGATAATATTAAAGTCATTTTCAATAAGATTTCATTTTCTAAAATAAAATAATTAAAAATCAAATTTTAATATAACACAAATATATATATATATATATTTTTTAAGTTTTTATCAATAAATGAAACCACTCACATATTCATCACCTTAATATTAAAGAATATTTTAACAATACACAGGACCATTATATTCTCAAAAACTTAACTTAATAAACTACTTACCTAATATTTTACATTCATAACATGTAAATATTTATAATCTAAATATAATTAATAAAAAAATGTAATAATCACTATAATATCTTTATTCTTAATAAAGGCTAATAGCTAATAAATAAATAACTTACAAAGAATAATAAAATCAAATTAACAAATAAAATGAACTAAAATCAATTCACTTAAAAATAAGAGAGAAGAAAATTCAAATAAAAAGAATCTCGGGGAAGAGAGGAGATGTAGGTGCTTTATCTAATGATTTAAACATTTCTAACATTATTGGATTTAGTAGGCAATGACAATTCTATTATAACGACTCATGCAATTCACAATTTGACTGTTGCAAAGGAAAACACATAAAATAATATGGCATGGCTAGAAAGTATAAATAGATGGATTTTTACTTACTATAACTCTCCCTCCCACCCCCTAAGATTAGTCTTCGTTGAATGGGAGGTATTACCTTTAATTAGCCCAACCTCCATACTCTCATTATGAAAATAGGGTTACAAAACTCCTTCTCTCCCAAAGTGTGAGAAACTCACTTTGGATTATAATATCATGTTCAGCTTGTTGAGAGCTTTCTGACGATATAATTTTTTCCTTAATCCAACCTCTGGATTAAAAGTTATGCCCATTTGAAGTTTAAACCCCTTAACCCTTACCACATGAGCAAGGATCTGCGAGGGGGTACCCATGTGGCACTACCACTTCACACATGGTCCAATGTGGTGCCTGCCACATCATAGCACCATTGCACCACACCCCTAAGGGCATTATTCTTAGACGTCCATGCATGACGTAAATGTTTAAGTCAAGTAACAGGGATAGTCTTTATCCCTTGGCTTTTGTCTCCTTAGTGGCTTCAGTTGACTCCAAACCTTACTGTAAAAATGTATTACAAACTCCACTAGAAATTCGAGCTCCATGGTGACTTGGCTTCCAGCCATGTACACTTCCATGTTAGTACCACGTGGCAACCTCAAGCTAAGTGGCACCATAAATTCTCACCACGTGTCACCTATGTGCACGCTGCATCATCCTCCACATCACCTACTTCCACTGCATCCTTATGATGTTACGTTGAATCAGGGTGATGTCACCCTACCACATGGCATACCCCCGTGATGCCACATGTCACCCAAAAACCAGCCACTTGAGCATCCAAAAAGGCCATTCATGTGTACCACAAGTCACATTGTCAGTGTTTCATGTCAACATCCCTACCACATCGCTAATCCACATCCCTTAGATTCTCATGTGGCATGACACATAACCTTACCCGGCCTATGTTTCTTGTTCCATCTTAGCCTATGCCAAGGGGTTTCACAAGGGAAAGCCCTTCATGTTTTGCAATGAATTTACGTTATAATTATTTTTGGGTCCAAGAACAGTTTTCTCGTCATGCGGCCTCTCTTATCCCCGGGATAAACATCAACACCTCACTATTTTTTAGTGTTACATTCTACTAGTCCTAGAGAGAAATATTCTCGTTCCACAGAATGTACATTTACCTGTCAATAGACGTCTAAAACATCCTGTCTCATGGAGAAATATATTTGTCCCCTAGAACGAATATATTCCCATTTGATAATGGGAATACTTCCTATTGCACCCCACAACCCCCCCCCCCCCCCCCCTTGTGCCTCTTGTCAATAGAACCAACCCACCTAGAGATAACACATGACACTCGACGTAACTCATGCAAACCTAATTAACACTAAACCTGACCATTGAGTGGCCTATTAACCAAGTAATTAATGGTAATCCATGAGGCTTAATAAGATCCCCTCCCTTATAAAACTCATGAATTATATTCAAGTTTACAAAGCTTATTCGGGTCGAGCTCAAATTGGACTTCCTACAATACTTGGACTTAGAATTTCTAAGGAATCTCTAGGGACTTTGCCCAAGCTTTTCTCGATGTGTAGCATTACTCAAAACACTAAAGCCTCTAGGAATGACACCCTCATTCCCCCACTAGCCTTCCAAGCATATACATAGACACAATGCCTCGATGAAGCTAACCTCATGCATGCTACATGCATGGAACGACCCAAACCATAGTTGACACCACTCTATAGCTTCCAACATAGTGGCATCACACTAACCACATAATGGATCTCGGTTGACTCCATAGATCTACTGGCAAGGTGTATATCACAGGAAAAGGAAGTTCCATCATCTTAATCATTTAAAAATTCATGTAAAGTTCATAAACAAGACTGACCAAAAGATCCATCAAAGAAATTTCTTTAGGAAATCTCACAGAGCATGCTTCCTCTAAGCAACTCTATATAACATAGCTTCACTGTAACACTTGGTTAATTTCCCCTTGCAACAGGAAAGTTACAACCTTTAGCAAGACTATATCCATGTCATTTATAGCACATCAAATAACTAGGTCATAGACCATAACTGGTTTAATTATAAACATATCATACAACCATACAACTCATGGATATCTTTCATAACCTGTTAAGTGCTTTACATTCTCAAATAGGGAAAAATCAATAAGAATTCACAAACACATTAGACGATGAAAACACATGTTATATCATGTCAACCATAGACTACAAATAGCCAGACATGACTACGAATATGTAACAGCCCTTGGTTGATTTCCTATGTAAATAAATAAAAATAATAACCAAGGTCACAAGACACGTATTCCAAGTTGAATATTGGGAAAAAAAACATAGTGATAGAGATCATTCATGATTAGTTTATGGCTATGGAAATTGGCAAAGGCATTGAGGCATTAATTGCCATTTATTTGTGAAAATAATGGAAAATAGGAGAAGAGGATGGTGAAAAGTCATAGAATTTCATGTGAGGAGGAGATTGAAGGAAAAAGAAGAAAATAAAGGCCTCAAAAATAAAAAGGCTTATGAGGATCAATTCACAACTTTTGTCAATTTAATTTTGTCAATTCAGTCTTTTGGCACTCTCATTCTATTCTCTCTCTCTCATACTCTTACAGAATTAGAGAAATCTTGGAGCATTGTTGGAGCATGCTTAGAGCACTCTAGTTTCCACTGGATTTGGGAAATAAGGCAAAGAGAAAACAAGAATGGGCAAGGGGACAATGAGATCAGTAGCTATAAATAGATTGCTTTGCAAGTACTGAGTTGCATGTATTATTTCCTTGCTAGTTTTGGCATGCATGGTATATGCATGTGGTTATTTGTTTATGATTTTTCATTGGCATGGTGGATTTCCTGGATTGAAAATGGTTTTTCCTAACCTTTCCATTTCTTGGATAGACATGGTGTTATGGGTTTTTTCCACTTGTTTCTAATTGGTGCTCAGGTTCCTTATAGTTGTGGATTGAGTTACTAGTTCTTGGAGCCATTGGTTGGAACAAATGTTATGGATCCCTCGAACAGCTGGGGTTGAGTTACTAGTTCTGGAGCCTTGTTTGGACAAACTCTCTAGAGCCCTTGGTGGGTTGAGTTACTAGTTTTGGATCCTTGGTTGGACAAATGCTCTGGAACCCTAGAAGGTTATGGGTTGAGTTACTAGTTCCTGGAGCCACAGTTGGGACAAACGCTCTGGAGCCCTAGAAATCTTAGTTAGAGACCAATCTAGTTGGTGTTAGTGATGTCTGACCATGAGGTGAAATCATTGCTTTAAGGTTGAGGTGGTTTTGCCTCTCGAAAACCTAGTTTGGTCTTGTTTGGATTATTCCATGAGATCCCACATGCATGCTTGGAATATGGCATGGGGTGATTGGGTAATTAGATATTTGGTTCAGCCTAGTCTATGGTTGGGTGGTACGTGGAAGTCCCTGACTTGGTTGGATTTTGCATATGTTAATAAGAGATTTTTTCCTCTTGTATTTCCATGAGTAGCTATACTTGTTATTATGTGGCTTTGATGGCTGGTTTAACATGGTGTATATGTTGTTCATTTATTGGTTATATGTTGGTTATATGATGCATATTGGCGATGGATCTCAATGTGTTTTAATTTTTTGATGAATGGTTAATGAATGCATGAGCAAATAGATGTTATTGTGACTATTATGAGAGGGAATTAGACCTTCTTAACGATTCTCATATAAGTATCAAACCCTGATGCTTAATATGCATTCATGACCTATAAATTACATATTCACCATGTTTTTGAGGAAATAACTATCACAATTAAGCTTGGTTAGGTCAAGTCCTTGATAAAATTTTGTATGGATAGATTTGTCTTGTTGTCTTTATTGATTTTGGAAAAACTCACTAAATTCTAGGCAGTGATCTAGATGTTGATATGGAAATTAGGCTTAGAATTTAGGACCACATGCTCTAAACTGGACATTTTGAGCAGAAACCGCTGGGAATCGAGCTTATGGGAGTAGTTGGAGGCTTCCAACTACAAGCATGCCTTGTTGTGAGAGCGGTTGAGGGCTCAGATCAGAAAAAGCGTGTCCAACTCAAGTTTTGGGCACCTAGGGTGGTTACTCAGCCTTTGAGTGACATGTATCCCCTGTAGGATGTGTTGAGTTTTTAGTTTATCTTCTGCAGTTGGTCCCACTTCCTTAATGGAACCAAGGAGGTGAAGCCATGTCATAGTAGCTACTCCTCTCGTGTTTACCCTGGCAGGTCAGTGAAACTAGGTAGATATGGGAGGGGTGGTTACAGAATGGTATCAGAGCTCTTAGGTTCAACACTTGGAATCGATGGGCATAATGTGTTTGTCATGCATGCATGTCACTTGTATATGTGTTCATTATGCATGCATTGTGATTTTCATTGTTGTAAGTAGTTTCGTTATGTAGAGGATGATGATGTTGATGTTGATATGATTGACATGTTGATTTCGTTATATATATATATATATATATATATATATATATATATATATATATATATATATGATACATATATATGTATATATATATCTATATATATATATATATATATATAGAGAGAGAGAGAGAGAGAGAGATATGTATATATGTATATATATACATATATATATATATATATATATATATATATATATATATATAATATATATATAGATATATACATACATATATATATATATATACATACATCTATATATATATATATATATAGATATAGATATAGATATGGGGTGCTAATCTGGATTGATCTTACTGATGATATAGCCTCCTATAAACTTCAGTGAGGTATGTTGATTATGTTTATGTTTGGTTTATCTGACATAGTATGCTTACAGGAAACAGAGGATCAAATATGACAAGCAAAATGGTGGAATACAGTTCATGTGATTCTCCCTATAGATCAAATGAAGAACATGGTGATGAGTACGCCTGTGACATAGAAGACACATCAAGAAGTTTGAAAGTAGAGGTCAGAAGTTGTAAGGCAAATAATAACAAGATCATTCAGTCATAGGAAAGACTTGCTATGGCACAGGAGCAAAAAGTAGAGGTTAATGTAGTGATTCTTCAAAGTCTATCAGATTTGTAGAGATAGGGACCACTTAGGATTCGTCTTGGATAGGAGAAAAGGACCAATGGGGCATATGGAAGTAGGTATCAACCATGATACAAGTTTGATAGGGATGATATTGTCAGAGATGGTAGGTTTTTGGACACATCTGATAGGAGGGGTAATGACCATGGGTTTTAATATAGTTCTAGTTCAGAGAGACAACATCATCATCATTGTCACCATCATATAGGAGGAGTGAGAAGCAGTACTTTCCATAGGAATTTAAGAAAGAAAAACCTCCTACATTTGATGGAGAAATGAATAAGTCACAAGATGCAAAAGCATGGTTTCTTGGGATGAATAAGTTTTTATGATTGTGTAATTAGTCATAGAACATGAAAGCCAGGATAGCTACCTTGTATCTTAAAGGAAGAGTGGATATTAGGTGGGAAGATGTAAAGAATGTCAGAGTTTGGGAAGAGGATTTGACTTGGAGTGAGTTCGAGAGAATTTTCAAGAGGAAGTATCTATCTAAGGGATACTATGATGACAGGGAAAAGGAATTCTATGAATTGAAGATGGGATTTATGACCAATGAGGAGTATACTATCAGATTCTTGGAATTGTTGAGATATGTGCCTTATGTTAAGGAGGAGAAAGAAAATATTCAGAGATTCGTCAGTGGGTTTTCAGTATCATTCAAAGACTGGATTGAGTTTGATGAGCCTAGATCATTGGAGGAAACCATCAAAAAGTTGAACTATTATGACAAATCGAAGTGCAAGTCTGAGACTAAGCAGGATTGGAAGAGTAATGAGAAGAATAAGGGAAAGTGGCTCAAGAAGAGAGGAAATCCATATGATATAGATGAAAAAGAGAATGCAACATCGTACAAGAAGTTCAATGCAACTGACATAGGACAAGGATTTAAGTCTGAGGAGCAGAACAAGGGTGATGGCAAGAAGCCTTTGTAGTGTTGGACTTGTGTCAAGGATCATTGCAGAAGATATTATTCACAACATTAGGGTGGAATACCACATATCTACAGTGCTCAGGAGGCATAGACGATTGGGGATGTTGGAAAAATTATTCATCGGATTTATGCAATGTTAGATAATAGGCAGGTTGATCATCAGGCATCTATTATTGAGATGGAAGGTAAGCTTTGTGATCAAGTCATTTCTATTTTGATTGACCCTGGATATAACTATAGTTATATCAGTCCTGACCTGATGGATAAGTTTGGTTTGAATAATGAAGTGCATGCAAAGTCTTGGTTAGTGCAGTTGGCTACAAGTACTAAGAAAAGAGTTCATCATTGGGTAAGAGCTTGTGCATTTGAGTTGAATGGTATGTCTACATTGGCACATTTAAATGTGCTTCTATTGAGATCATACAATATGCTATTGGGTTTGGATTGGTTGTATCTTCACAAGACTAAGGTGGATTGCTATGAAAAGGATATTGAGTGGTTGGATGACAATGGAGAATAAAGAATCTTGCAAGGTAAGAAGAATGCAACATCAGTGAAAATGGTTACACCTATGCAGGCAAAGCGTAGTCATGGGAAAGGATGTGTATTGTTTTTAGTTCATATTTCCAGTGATAAAGGTAAGGATGTTGAGGATGCTAAAGCATTGAAAAGGTATCCTATTTTGTCGTAGTTTTAGGATGTATTCCCAATACATATGTCAAATTTACCACCCCACAGTGAAGTGGAATTTTCTATTGAGTTGATGCCTGGAGTAGCACAAGCATCAAATGCACCGAACATGATGAGAACTTTATAATTGGAGGAATTGAAGTTGTAATTTAAGGAAAGGCTTGACAAGGGATACATTAGGACAAGTTTGTTGCCTTGGGGTGCACCAACATTTTTTTTGAAGATGAAGGATGGTACTCTCAGGTTATGTATTGATTACGTGCAATTGAATAAGGTGATGATTAAGAACAAGTACCCTTTGTCCAGGATCAATGACTTGTTTTATTAGTTGAAGGGAGAAACAGTGTTCTCAAAGATTGATTTGAGATCAAGATATCATCAGGTATGCATCAAATAAGACAACATTTACAAGACTACTTTCTCGACTAGGTATGGGAATTATGAGTTTGTAGTAGTTCCTTTTTGTTTGATTAATGCTCCAACTACTTTCATGTGTTTAATGAATAGTGTGTTGTGTCCTTATTTGGACAAGTTTGTTATTGTATTCATTGATGACATATTGATATATTCTAAGAATGAGAAAGAGCATGTAGAACACTTAGCATCAGTGTTAAGGTCGTTGTGAGAGCATCAGTTGTATGCCAAACTTACTAAGTTCAGTTTCTTTCAGTCAAAAGTTTATTATTTGTGGCATGTGGTTTCCAAGGAAAGGATAGCAGTGGATCTAGAAAAGATCAGAGCTATCATGGAGTGGGAAAATCCTAGGAATGTGGATGAGTTCAGATCATTCATGGGACTAGAAGGTTATTATAGGAGGTTCATCATGAACATCTCATGGATTGCATATCCTATTACATCATTCTAGAGGAAATGGAAGAAATTTGAATGGACAGAGGAATGTGCAATGATTTTTAAGCAGTTGAATAAGTTTCTTACAAATGCTTTGGTATTGAAGATTGTAGATCCAGATAAAGAATTTGTGGTGTGTACATATGCTTGCAAGAGAGGACTTGGTGGGGTTCTGATGCAAAAAATACAGGTAGTGTGCGATGAGTCAAGGAAATTGAATGAGCACGAGAAAAGCTACGTGCCGCATGATCTTGAGTTGGAAGCTATCATCCATGCATTGAAGATGTGGAGACATTGTCCTCTTAGTAGAAGGTTCATCTTGATAAGCGTTCATAATGGATTGAGATACTTGTTTAAACAACTGAATATGAATGCCACACAAGCTAGGTGGTTGGATACGATTAGTGATTTTGACTTCAAGATCAGGTACATTAAGGGAAAGAAGAACGGGGTTGCAGATTCTCTTAGTAGAAGATGTTGGAAATAATACTGAGAGGGGGGGGTGAATCAGTATTATCAAGTTCTTTTTAATAAATCTTCCTTATTTATACTTTGAATTATTCTTGTACGTCAGTACCATAAAACAATGAGCATGAACAAGAAAAATAGATAGTCACACCAAAGAACACCAGATATAAGGTGGAAACCTAATGTGGGTGAAAACCACCTGCTGCAATATGTTTTTATCTTCTTTCAATTAGAAACTCCTTTTACAATGATTTTGTACTGGTGCAGTCCTTTACCAGTACGCAGGCTGCATCTTGCAGAGAGCTACAATTCTCTCTCGTTTTCCAGTCTCTCCTGGAAGGGAGCTACAACCCCCTACTTCTTTTCTTTCAAGGACCACTTTTCATAAATTTTCAAACTGGATCCAAGAAAATAAACATCAAGTACATGCAAATTACCAAAACTCCTTATACAATCAACCAAGAATTACCCAACTTCTCTGAATGCTGTAAACAGAAAGATAGTACCAGAAATATAAACCCAGAACTCTGCAGCAATAAATAGAAGATGATAAACAATTTTTTTAGGACAGATATGCAATTTTTCTTTATCTGGATTGCGTGGCTTCGCACTTCACCTTCTGCATCTCTGCGTATCCCCGCAGAGAGCCTTCCACTGCACCGCGTACCCACGCACTGTTTCTTCAATCACGCCGCGTACTACTACTGTGGCCACGCACCCTCAGATGCTATCGCGCCGCGTATCTACGCACCTGCGGCTTCTGTAGCGCCGCGTACTTTCACTGTGCCTCCGCACCTAAACCTCTGCCATGCCACGTACCTTTGTTGTTCTTCCGCACCTGAACCTCTATCGTGCTGCGTACCCATGCACTGCGCCTTCTTCTGTTGTGCGTACCCACGCACTGCGCCTTCTTCTGCTATGCGTACCCCCGCACTTGCACAGTTAATTACCTACGAACCTCTGATTAGGGCCAAATTGGCAGTCCACCAGTGTGCCATAGATAGTCAGATGCCCAGATCTGATCATGTGCCCGAGAGATCACACTTCATAGATTCACTTTCAACTTCACTTTTATATAGATCAAGCTTTTAAACCGATAACCCAATATTTCAGATCTTAAGATATTCAATTTGCAAAAGATACCTTGGCCAAGTGATCTCCTTCCCTATTTATAGTCAAGCCCTCATTCACACCATGGGACAAAACCATCAAATAACCAAAACAAGGGATCCAAACCGGGGCTAAATTAGATCCTATACCACGGGCCAAAACCATAGAATCAAGAACGGCGGGCTAAATACCACGGGCCAAAAATAAGAAACCCCACGTGAGCGCGCTTCTCTGCCTTGAAGTGAGTGAACTGGGGGTCCGCACCTCATGAACGGGTAACCTGCGGGTATGAACGCACTTCCTGGCCGGCGTACCTGCGGGTCCGCACCTTTTGAACCATTCACCTGCGTACCTCTTAATTTCCAACATTTTGAGAGCCTGAGCATTGCTACTTGAGTGAGTTGCCATCAAGTACAACACCTGTAACATAGAGTCATACCAGAATCATAATGCCAACAATCTCCCCCTTTGGACTTGATGGCAACCTCAAGATCCTCAACGTCATTCTCCCCCTTTGACATCAAGGGCAAAGGGTTATGCTCCCCCTAAGAACATGCTCCCCCTGACTATAAACCAGATCTGCAAAGAAGAACCATAATCCACCAAACACCATAAATGACCATGAAAGAGATAGAGACATATTGCAGCAATATTCAGACCAGCATCCATGATCTCCTTCTGTACTTCCTCCATAATGCCAACAATGCATTATATGCTCCCCCTGAACCTGTGCCATTCGATCTTCGACCAATCCGCAACCCAGCACATGTACGCATGAGCCTTGCGTACAACCAACCATCAGAAGAGATTCAACAACAAGATGATGCATCAACAACCCCCAGCTTTTGCCTGAGATATTCAAAGGTCTCCCTGGGCAATGGTTTGGTGAGTATATCAGCAACTTGTTCCTTAGAAGGAACATACTCCAACTTGACCTTTTGTTCAAGTACTTGTTCCCGGAGAAAATGATACTTGATCGGTATGTGCTTGGTCTTTGAATGCATGACTGGGTTCTTTGAAATGCTGATTGCACTTGTGTTATCACATAAGATGGAGATAGGTGGTGTACAAGTGATTTGAAAATCCTGCAAGGTCTGCATCATCCAAAGGAGTTGAGTGCAGCAAGATGTAGCAGCAATATATTCCGCTTCAGTTGTAGACAAGGCAATCGAACTCTGTTTCTTGCTGAACCAAGATACTAATCTGGAACCCATAAAGAATGCACCACCACTTGTGCTCTTCCTGTCATCCACGCTTCCGGCCCAATCTGCATCTGTATAAGCATGAAGTGTGAGATCTATATCTCTAGGATACCATAAGCCATAGTTTTGAGTTCCTTGAAGATATTTGAAGATT
Organism: Pinus tabuliformis; assembly: GCA_031772625.1. NCBI lineage: Eukaryota > Viridiplantae > Streptophyta > Pinopsida > Pinales > Pinaceae > Pinus > Pinus tabuliformis. Next base: position 681,830,729 of record CM062815.1, on the reverse strand, counting down.
CTCTTTACTGCCTGAAGATGAGTTTCCTTTGGATTTGCCTGAAATCTTCCAACTATTCCCACTACATGCATGATGTCTGGTCGGGTACCTGTCAAATAAAGTAGACTTCCAATCATAGATCTGTAGGTTGGTTGATGCACTGCTGTTGATTCATCATTTGCACTGAGGCTACATCCTGTGACCATGGGTGTACATACTGGTTTTGCATCTTCCATGCCATATTTCTTCAAAATCTGCTTGAGATACTTGGTTTGAGACAAAAAGATCCCTCCTTCTTTTTGTTGGATTTGCAAACCAAGAAAATATGTCAGTTCTCCCAGCAAGGACATTTCAAATTCTTTCTGCATTACCAAGGCAAAGCTTTGACTCATAGCTTCTTCATTGCTGCCAAAGATAATGTCATCTACATACACAACAAGTATTAGCAATTTGTCGTTTTCAACTTTTATATAAAGATTGCTATCTGCTGATCCTTTTGAAAAACCTTGTTGATGAAGATATTTGTCCAAACGATAGTACCAAGCCCTTGGAGCTTGTTTGAGACCATAGAGAGCCTTTTTCAATCTGCATACAAGATTTGGATCATTTCCAAGAATGAAACCATCTGGCTGCTCAATGTATACTTCTTCTTCCAAGTCTCCATTCAGAAAGGCTGATTTCATGTCCATTTGAAATACTTTGAAGTTTTGAAAGCTTGAGAGAGCAAGGAACATTCAGATGGCCTCAAGTCTTGCAACAGGAGCAAAAGTTTCTTCAAAATCTATTCCTTCTTGTTGCGCATACCCTTTACAAACAAGTCTGGCCTTGTTTCTAATTACTTCTCCATTTTCATTCAATTTATTTTTGAAGACCCATTTTGTCCCTATAACATTCTTATCCTTTGGTCTAGGAACCAATTCCCAAGTGTTGTTCTTTTCGATCTGCTCAAGTTCTTCATCCATTTCTTTGACCCAACATTCATCTTTGCATGCCTCTTTCACATTTTGTGGTTCAGTGGAAGAGAGTAATGCCAAATAGCTTGAAGCTTCTGCAATTGTTCTTCTTGTTTGTACACCTGTTTCTTTCTGCCCCAAAATCTGAGATTCTGGATGATTCTTCTGAACATACCTGGATGGAGTCTTCTCTTCTATCCTTATTTGCTCCTCTCGTTCTTCTTGAGGTTCTTCTTCTTCATCATTCTGTCTTTGAGGGTAGTCTTCATCTTCTTCGATATCTTCATGATTTACTTGCCTAGGAATGTATCCCTTCTCATCAACCACTACATCAATGCTGTCAACAATTCTTCCAAGTCTTTTATTGTAGCACTTGTATGCTTTGTTGTGTGGAGAATAACCAAGAAGAATGCCTTCATCTACTCTAGGTTCAAGTTTGCCAAGTTGCTCATCAGTATTCTTAATATAGCATTTGCTCCCAAAGATTTTGAAGTGCTTTACCGAAGGAGTCTCACCATACCAGAGCTCATGAGGGGTTTGAGTGCTGTTCACCCGGACATTTGTTTTGTTGAGAATAACAACCGCATCATATGCAGCTTCACCCCAGAAAGTTGCGGGAGTTCCAGACTCATCAAGCATGGCACGAGCCATTTGTTGGACTGTTCTGTTCATTCTTTCCACCACTCCATTTTGCTGAGGAGTTCTAGCTATAGAGAATTCTCTTCTTATCCCATGTTCTTCATAGAAATCGAAAAATTCATTTGAGGTGAACTCCCCACCTCTGTCGGACCTGAGGCACTTAATTTTGTATCCTGATTCATTTTCAACCAAGGCTTTAAAGGATTTGAATTTTTCGAATGCTTCATCTTTGTGCTTCATAAGTCCTAACCAGACAAACCTGGAGAAATCGTCAATGAATAATATCAAGTATTCTTCTCCTCGAGGTGTCCTTTTCCTAAATGGACCACATACATCTATATGTACTAGCTCAAGAGGCATGCTAGCTGATCCTTCCTTCTCTGGAAAGTTAGTTCTGGTTTGCTTTCCAAACTGACATGATTTGCATATGGTGTTGTCTGGAATTTTGATATCTGGAAGACCACAAACTGCCTGATATTTGCATGCTTTCCTTATTTGTGAAAAGCTTAGATGCCCCAACCTCCGGTGCCATAACCAGTGCTCATCATCCTTGCTCAGATAGCATTGTTGTTGTCCTTCTTCAAATATGTATAGATTATTTGGAGTTCTTTTACCTTTGATCACTGTTTCACCTGTATCAAGATCACGAACAAGACATCCATTTGATCTAAATATCACCTCGGTTCCATGATCACACATCTGGCTGACACTCAGAAGATTATGCTTCAATCCATCAACATACAAAACATTTCCAGCTTTAACCTTTTCTTTTAACTGAGCAGTGCCTTTTCCTTTTATAGCTACAGGAGTATCATTTCCAAAAGAAACTTTCTTTCCCTTTTCTAAAGCAGAATATGATTCAAGTTTTTCTTTATCACCTGTCATATGCTTCGAACATCCATTGTCAATGTACCATAGATTTTCCTGTCCCTCTGCATAAAATGCTATCCCACATCTTTCTGTTTGTGGTTCCTTTATTCTCCATGTTTTGGTGCTTGAGGCTTGTTCCTTTGTCTGCTGAAACCTGTTCCTACATTCAGAATCTTCATGCCAAAGTTATTGAAAATAGAACATTCAACTTCATTTTCAAGAGCCGAAAAGTTGTTATAGGTCCTTTTTGTAATCCCGGTCATACTTCTTTGTTTTTGAGCTTCTCTAGTCATGATTGTTTTATATGCAACACATTGAGCTGCTTTGTGACCAAAGTTATGGCAAGAGAAGCATTGTCCATTGAAGAAACTTCTGCGGTTATCAAATCTTCCGGCCAATGATTGTAATTTCTATTGTCATCCATTCTTGAAGCAAATTGAGAGGATTTTACCTGTGGCTGGTTGTAGCTTTTGTTCATCCTTAAGACGGATTGCCCCTGGTTTACCTGATAGTCTTTGTTTGTTCTTGATGTAATTCGTCCCTGCTTTACCTGGTGATCTCCATTGTGCTTTTGCTCATTCCTTCTTGCTGCATCAAGATAACTCTTTGAGGTGGATGCTTGAGAAGTTTCTCCATTATACCCCAGACCTGTCTTGTTTAGTGGAGAACGTTGTACATTGATGATCTCATCCAGAGTTTCAGATCCTTTGACAAACTTAAGATTAATAGCCTTTGTTTTCTCAATCTCTTTTCTAAGACCAACAATTTCACCTTCTAATTTTTCAAGATATTTTTCCTTTTCATCAATTTGAAATTGTAGAGTATCAATGATCATATTCTTTTCTTTTATACATCTCTTGAGTCTAGAAATTTCTTCATAAAGGCTATCCACATCTATAGCATCCATGTAATCATCATCTTCAAATGCCATTAAAAGTTTATAGTCATTACCTCGTTCATCTTCATCACTATTTGATAGACCATCACTATCTTCATGAGTGTAGTAGCTTTTATTATTTGCATTCTGTTTCTTGTTCCATCTAGCAAGTTCCTTTCCTTTGTCAATCTTATCCTTATGAGGACATTTCGCAGCATAATGACCTACTCTTCCACAAGCAAAACATTTAAAAGGTAACTTACCTCTGAACCTTCCAGTACCCCGTTGAAGATTTCTGACAAAATTTGATTCTTCTTCTTCTTCTGGCGCGTGACTTGCTTCATAGTAGTCTCCTTTGCCTGAAGCCTTGAAAGCAGCTTCTCTCCTGTCTGATGGACCTCCTTTCCTCATTTCATAGGCAGTTAGAATTCCGTGTAGCTGAGACATAGTAAGAGTTCGTAGATTTTCCTTTTCTTCTATTGCAAACACTTTAGATTCAAACTTGGGGGACAATGATCTTAAAACTTTTTCAACCACAATAGCCTCTTTTATTTCTTCACCCAAGTTTTTCATGCAATTAACAATCTCATCTACCCGAAGGAAATAGTTAGCCACACTTTCATCATTATACATTCTGAGATTCTCATACTGAATCCAGAGGGTTTGAAGTTTAGCACGCTTTACCTATTCATCTCCTTCGTAGCTCAAGACAATCTTGTCCCATATTTCTTTTGCGGATTTATATTGCATAACCTTCACGAATTCTGTTTGAGATAAGCATCCCAGCCGAGTATTGATTGCTTTATCATTTGTTTCATATTTCTTCTTCTCGGCCGGATCTGTAGGAGTAGCTGAAGGAAAAGTGTAGCCTGTATCTATGATATCCCAAACTTCTGTACCAAGAGATTGAAGATAGGCAGTAACTCATACCTTCCAATAATTGAAGTTTGTCCCATCAAAAATTGGTGGCCTGATTGATGCTTCCCTCTCGTAGTTGCTCATGATGAATGATCTTCCTTCAAGCGATCAAGCTTCTCTGAAGGACCTGCTCTGATACCAATTATTGGAAATAATGCTGAGAGGGGGGGTGAATCAGTATTATCAAGTTCTTTTTAATAAATCTTCCTTATTTATACTTTGAATTATTCTTGTACGTCAGTACCATAAAACAATGAGCATGAACAAGAAAAACAGATAGTCACAGCAAAGAACACCAGATATAAGGTGGAAACCCAATGTGGGTGAAAACCACCTGCTGTAATATGTTTCTATCTTCTTTCAATTAGAAACTCCTTTTACAATGATTTTGTACTGGTGCAGTCCTTTACCAGTACGCAGGCTGCATCCTGCAGAGAGCTACAAATCTCTCTCGTTTTCCAGTCTCTCCTGGAAGGGAGCTACAACCCCCTACTTCTTTTCTTTCAAGGACCACTTTTCATAAATTTTCAAACTGGATCCAAGAAAATAAACATCAAGTACATGCAAATTACCCAAACTCCTTATACAATCAACCAAGAATTACCCAACTTCTCAGAATGCTGTAAACAGAAAGATAGTACCAGAAATATAAACCCAGAACTCTGCAGCAATAAATAGAAGATGATCAACAAATGTTTTAGGACAGATACGCAATTTTTCTTTATCTGGATTGCGTGGCTTCGCACTTCACCTTCTGCGTCTCTGCGTATCCCTGCAGAGAGCCTTCCACTGCACCGCGTACCCACGCACTGTTTCTTCAATCACGTCGCGTACTACTACTGTGGCCACGCACCCTCAGATGCTATCGCGCCGCGTATCTACGCACCTGCGGCTTCTGTAGCACCGCGTACTTTCACTGTGCCTCTGCACCTGAACCTCTGCCACGCCGCATACCTTTATTGTTCTTCCGCACCTGAACCTCTATCGCGTTGCGTACCCACGCACTGCGCCTTCTTCTGCTGTGCGTACCCACGCACTGCGCCTTCTTCTGTTGTGCGTACCCCCGCACTTGCACAATTAATTACCTGCGAACCTCTGATTAGGGCCAAATTGGCAGTCCACCAGTGTGCCACAGATAGTCAGATGCCCAGATCTGATCATGCGCCCGAGAGATCACACTTCATAGATTCACTTTCAACTTCACTTTTATATAGATCAAGATTTTAAACCGATAACCCAATATTTCAGATCTTAAGATATTCAATTTGCAAAAGATACCTTGGCCAAGTGATCTCCTTCCCTATTTATAGTCAAGCCCTCATTCACACCATGGGACAAAACCATCAAATAACCAAAACAAGGGATCCAAACCGGGGCTAAATTAGATCCTATACCACGGGCCAAAACCATAGAATCAAGAACGGCGGGCTAAATACCACGGGCCAAAAATAAGAAACCCCACGTGAGCGCGCTTCTCTGCCTTGAAGTGAGTGAACTGGGGGTCCGCACCTCATGAACGGGTAACCTGCGAGTATGAACGCACTTCCTGGCCGGCGTACCTGCAGGTCCGCACCTTTTGAACCATTCACCTGCGTACCTCTTAATTTCCAACATTTTGAGAGCCTGAGCATTGCTACTTGAGTGAGTTGCCATCAAGTACAACACATGTAACATATGCTTGCAAGAGAGGACTTGGTGGGGTCCTGATGCAAAAAAGACAGGTAGTGTGCGATGAGTCAAGGAAATTGAATGAGCACGAGAAAAGCTACGTGCCGCATGATCTTGAGTTGGAAGCTATCATCCATGCATTGAAGATGTGGAGACATTGTCCTCTTAGTAGAAGGTTCATCTTGATAAGCGTTCATAATGGATTGAGATACTTGTTTAAACAACTGAATATGAATGCCACACAAGCTAGGTGGTTGGATACGATTAGTGATTTTGACTTCAAGATCAGGTACATTAAGGGAAAAGAGAACGGGGTTGCAGATTCTCTTAGTAGAAGAGTGCAGGGAAATCACATAAAAACTATGATTTCATATGGGATAGATTTACAAGATCAGATCTTGTAGGCAGGACAGTATGATGACAGGTACGAATAGCTTAATCATAGGTTACAACAACAGGGTACAAGTGAACAGGATGTGAACTATCATCTCACCGCAGATGGTTTGGTCAGATTTAGAGACAGGATCTATGTGTCAGATAATAACAATCTCAAGAAGATTATCTTGAGGTGTATTCATGTCACCCAGGATATCAAAAGACATTGACAATAGTTAAGAAGTTTTACCATTGGCCGGATTTGAAGAAATAGGTGGCAGGGTTTGTTGCGAGATGATTGGATTTTCAAAGGGTAAAAGCAAAGTGTAAGCATCTGGGTGGTTATTGCATATGATTCTGAATCCAAAGTGGAAATGGGAGATCATTTCCTAGGTTTTAACCCTGTACAGAAATTACCTTCATACGAATTCTTAAACAAAGAAAATAAACAATGTGAGAGCATAACCCATAAAACACATATGCACAAAGATTTTTCCCTGGATCCCAAAACCAGGTCTACCAGCTTGATTTTTCATTATGTTCCTTTCAATGTTACAATACAGATTTATACATGCCAAAGCATCCAATACCATGGACCGAAAACCATCGCGTCCAAAAAAAACATGTGCGAAAATCATGCACAAAACCATAGGTGGGTCCGCCCAACCTAACATATGGTCCAAAACCAAAATTTTCCGGGGCGCTGCCCCGGACCCCATAAAGTGGGGTTACAGGTGCCCTTCAAACCCCCTATTAACTACGTGGAAAGAATATAACACAACCCAACAATTTCATCACAGGTTGTCGAGGACATCTAGACAACATGATTCTATTATGGTTGTGGTAGATAGGTTGACAACAGTAGCACATTTCATTCCAATAGTCTATGAATTCATCTAGTGAGGTAGCAGACGTCTTCATCAAGGAGAAAGTGAGGTTACATGGTATTCCTAGGAAGATTGTGTCAGACAGATGTGCCAAGTTCACTTCCATGTTTTGGAAGGAGTTGTTTGCAGGTTTGGGTAGAGAGTTAGCCTTCAATATAGCTTATCATCCGCAAACAGATGGACAGATAGAGAGGGTCAATAGTATTCTTGAGGACATGTTGAGAATGTATGTTATGCATAAGGAGTGAAAGTGGGAAGAGTATCTTCCACTAATGGAGTTTGTGTATAACAATGGATATCAAGAACCTTTGAATATGAGTCTGTTTGAGGCATTATATGGGTGGATTTATAATACTCCCATCAGTTGAAGTGATCCAGTGAATAGGTTATTGATTGGACCAAACATGTTGGCAGAGATGGAACAGGAAATGCAGGTAATCAAGAAGAATATTTAAAGATGGCACAGGACAGGTAGAAGAGTTATGCAGATCAACACCAGGTGTTAAGGAGTTTCAAGTTTGGGAACAGGTGTATTTGTGCATCAAGCCCAAGAAGAGCCCCTTGAGGATTGGATCATGTGTCATGCTGGCACCTCGGTATTATGGGCCTTTCAATATTCTTGAGAGGATTGGACCAGTAGCCTACGACTTGCACGGCCTCCGATAGTGAAATTCCATGATGTTTTCCATGTTTCATTACTTAAGAAGTATGTGGAAGATGTTGATCATGTGATTGATTGGTCCATATTGCAAGTAGAACCAGAAGGCAAATTCTAGCCAGAACCTCGGTGCATTTTTTAGGGAAAGATGCTCATGCTCCAGAATTTAGCAATCGAGCAAGTTAAAGTGCAGTGGAAGCACTTTGGACCCAATGAAGCTACATGGGATATGGTTGATCAGATGTAGGTTGTGTATCCATCTCTATTCATTGGTTGAGCGAATGTGCTTTGGTATATGTTTTGATGTTGTGTCTTGGTTATTTCTATGTATATGCTTATGTATGTAAATACCACATCGAGTTGTGTTATAAAGCTCCAATAAGTGGTATGGTGTTCATGATATGTTGGTTATATCTTTAGCAGTATGATATCAGGTAAATGATGTATCAAGTTGTATTATAAAGCTCCATGAGAAGCATGTGCTTTATTGGTTCATAAGTGTCATTAAACACCAAGGATGGTGTTCCCCTGGGGGGGGGGGGATTTGTAACAACGCCTGGTTGCTTTCCTATGTAAATAAATAAAAATAATAACCAAGTTCATGGGACACATATTCCAAGCTGAATGTTGGGAAAAAAGATAGCAATGGGAATCACTAGTGATTAATTTATGGCTATGGAAATTGAAAAAGGCATTGGCAAAGGCAAAGAGGAATTAATTGGCATTTATTTATGAAAAAAATGTAAAATAGGAGAAAAGGAAGGTGAAAGGTCACAAAATTTCATGTGAGGAGGAAATTGAAGGAAAAATGAAGGAAAATGAAGAAAATAGAGGCCTCAATGGTAAAAAGGCTTCTAAGGATTAGTTCACAACTTTTGTCAGTTTAGTTTTGTTAGTTCAATCTTTGGCACTCTCATTGTTGGAGCACTCTAGTTTTGATTGGATTTTGGAAAGAGGGAAAATAAAATGCAGGAAAGAGCAAGGGGACAATGGGATCAACAACTATAGCTAGATTATCAAGTTGCATGTATGATTTCCTTGCTAGTTTTGGCATGCATGGTATATGCATGTGGTTATTTGCTATAATATGTCATTGGCCTGGAGGATTGCCTAGATTGACAATGGTTTTTCTTAGCCTTGCCATTTCTTGGATATCCATGATGTTGTGGGTTTTTTCCACTTGTTGTTTCTAATTGGTGCTCGAGTTCCTTACGGTTGTGGGTTGAGTTACTAGTTCCTGGAGTCGTTGGTTGGAACAAATGCTCTGGAGCCCTGGAACAACATGGGTTGAGTTACTAGTCCCAGAGCCCTGGTTGGAAAAATTATCTAAAGCACTTGGTGGGTTGAGTTAGTAGTCCTAGAGCCTTGGTTAGACAAATGCTCTGGAGCCCTAGAAGTATGTGGGTTGAATTACTAGTTCCTAGAGCTACAATTGGGACAAATGCTCTGGAGTCCTAGACAACTTAGGTAGAGACCGATCTAGTTGGTGTTTGTGATGTCCAACCGTGAGGTGGAATCAATGGTTGAATATTGAGGTAGTTTGGCCTCTGGAAGCCCTAGTTTGGTTTTGTTTGGATTATTCCATGAGATCCTACATTCAAGCTTGGAATATGGCATGGGGGTGATTGGTTGAAAGAGAGATTTGGTTCGGCCCAATTTATGGTTGGGTGGTATGTGGAAGTCTCTGACTTGGTTGGATTTTTCATATGTTAATAAGAGTTCTTTTCCTCTTGTATTTCTATAAGTATTTGTACTTGTTATTATGTGTCTTTGATGTCTAGTTTAACATAGTGTATATGATGTTCATTTACTGGTTATATGTTGGTTATATGATGTATATTGACTATGGCTCTCGATGTGTTTTGATTTGTTGATGAATGGTTAATGAATGCATGAGCTACTAGATGTTATTGTAGTTATTATGAGAGGGCACTTAACCTTCTTGACGATTCCTAGATAAGTATCAAACACCTATGTTTAAATATGCATTCATGACTTGTAGATTACACGTGTTCCATGTGTTTGAAAAAGTGACTGGCATGCTTAGGTCTGCTTAGATCAACTCCTTAATCAAATTTTGTATGGATAGTTTTTTTTTGATGTCTTTATTGATTTTGGAAAGTCTTAGTGATTTCTGGGCAATGGTTTGGAGGTTGACCTAGAAATTAGGATCATAATTTAGGACCGCATGCTCTGAACTGAACATTATGGGACACAACTACTGGGAAGCAAGTTTGTGGGAGTGGTTGGAGGCTTATAACCACATAGATGCCTTGTTTAGGGATCAGTTGAGGGTTCATATCAGAAAAAGGGTGTCCAACTCAGGTTTTGGCCACCTAGGGTGGTTACACAACCTTTAAGTGACATGTAGCCCTTGTAGGATGTGTTGAGTTGTTAGTTTGTATTCCGCAGTAGCCCCCACTTCCCTAATGGAACCAAGGAGGTCAGGTCATGTCATAGTAGCTTCTCCTCTCATGTTTACCCTGGCAGGGAAGTGAAATTGGGTATATATGAGAGGGTTGGTTACAAGATATAACTTTGCATTTTGTGATCATATCAACAATTACATGAACCTCATATAAACAAGTACAGAGGCCTCCCAACCCCTCATAATTATGAAAACATTCACATGTAACATTTCAACATAGATAACAAGAATACCACATTCCTTCATTAGTAGTGCATAACAGGGTAGACGAAAACATATTAGGAAACCATGCATATTCATATAAATCACTTTGTGACTCATGTAAATAACAACAAACATAGAAGTCCATGAGCACCACATAACCATGAAGCAAAGTAAAAGGCATTTACCATGGACATGTAGAGATATCAGCAGTTCTTTCAAAGGTGGAGAAAGTCTACTCACATCATATAAGCTAAAATACTCAAGAGACAACTCACAAACATGGTTGTAGCAGGGAACTGCCCCAAACTCATAAACAAAAAATATGACTAAAACCTGTGAAATAACATGTAACTTTTGATTATTACAAACCACCATTCTTAGGCATATCAGGCCACCTACAAATAAATTAATAAGGTTGCAACCACATTTCTCAGGTATCTCATATTCACCATAGATACATGAGTTAGCTAATCAACCCATAATATATAATAAATCAAGCATTCTTACATAAACATCTCAAGACTAATCATTAGTCATAAACACAATAAGACATATTGTAGCTCGTAACCTATAGTCTAACATGCTAACCAATAATACATATCTGTGTATAATGATTTAGCTGGAAACTAAAGGAGGGACTTCTGCTCTCCACCCAACCATAGGCAAGCTACAATGCAACCTCTCTTGCAATCGACCACCCCCAAGCCAGATCTAGGGTTTGAGGGAAATGTTTACATAAGGAAAGGGTTCACACCAATGAGTACAACACAATTGCAAGGGTTGGAGTCCATTGTTCCAGTGCTTCACCAATCCCATAGCCAACACTAGTGGTCAATTCATTCACTAAATTTCACACAGGCCACATGGGCATAAACAAGATCTCAACATATATAAACAAGACTACATGGGTTATCACCAGGATCAAAGAAAGTAGGTCATTGGTCCAATGGAAAGTATCAAAAAATAGGGGAATATGAGTATACCAAGGTCAACCTCACCCAAATCTCCAAGCATCCAACACACTCTTCTTTTTTCTTCCTTATTACCCCTGCAATCTTGATTCTTCTCTTCTTCTTCTCTTACAATTGCTAAAGCCCTTGACTTCTCCTCGTTCCCTCTCAATTTGCGAGTCCAAGCCCTAGGAATAGGCATTGTCTGCCCTTTTTGTACTACCCAATCTAATTGTCTCCCTTCACTTGTCAGGTGGTGGTTTGGTTAGTTACGCCACCTCGTCCTTCTTCCAGTGAGGGTGTTGTTCCACTTCTTTATTTGTAATGCTCGTCGATGAGCTCCACCTACTTTAGTTCAATCCCAATCACTTCAAATAACTCTTATCAAACGACCAACCCCTAAGTGTACAAGCAATTTTTGCATTTATTCAGCTGGTATGGGTCACGACTTTTCAATCAAGACAAGAAGGCAAGTTGGCTTCAAGCATTAAAGCGTATTTAGACAAAATAAGTGAGCAAGCAAGTTTCCCCTCAAGCCAACGATCCATAAGACTATCTAATATTCAGTTGTATTAATTAATTAAAAATCATTTTTATATGTTTAATTGGAGGTCCAACTAATTGTGGTCCTTCCATGCTAGCATTACAATCAGAATCATCATTACAATAAGCAAGAGTAGAACAAAAGGTTGTTACACTTACATTCTAATGAGATACATGGTTATAGTTTGGAGTAACAATTTTTTTTTTAATATAATTGTAATCATGCATAATTGTCATTAATGTCCAGTACTACATTCTTGTCTGTCTCTACTAAAAGCTATCTTCCACTCAACAAAGAAGTAAATACTACATCCACCTTTTTTATGAAACCGATTCCCCACTCACAATAAAAATAAATATTTATATATTCATATATATTTTTAACTATATTTTAGAAAGAAAAAAATATTAAAATATTTTTGTACTTATTTCTATAATATTTAATTTTCTAAAATAAAAATTATGTTAAAATATTAAAACATTTTAAATATTTTAAGTGGACATTTTCCTTATAAATTTATATGGTGTAATCCAAATGTTTTGTAATTTTACCTTTCTCTTATTATTGAAAGTAATATAAAGAAATGTTAGTTATCTCAACTTCCAATAATAATTATTTGAAACTAATTACAATCAGAGTATTTTGAGATATTGAATCTATTTGTATATTAAAAATAATAAATTTATTAATTAAAAATTATACAGCGATTGCAATGTAATGTTTAACATTTTGTCCAAATCAAATTAGATAAAAATAAAAATTAAATTAATTAATTAATGTAAACATTTTAATTGGGTTAAAATAAAATTAAAAAATAAAAAATAAAAATAAAAATAACAAAATAAAATAACCATATAAAAATACAATAAAAATAAAAATAAAAATGGCCCATGGTATTCATGTGGAATATAGCCTATTTAAAGAGGAAATCCGGGATTTGATCCTTCTCTGGGCTTTGTAGATCCCCAATTAAGATGTAATTTTGATGATACAAACTTTTCTAAAATCATAAGTTTTCATTATTTAAAAAAAAATGTTTTTAAAACATAAAAATAAATTCAATATTAAAAAAATCTAAAATACAAGAAGTTTAGCATCTGGCTATTATACATTTTGGAGGGTTTTCTAGTGTATTTTCCGATCTAATTTGTTTAGAACTTGGTAGGGATTTGTTGGAATCATAAGTTTGAGTTGTGAACTCTTCACAATCAAAGTGCCCCGAATCGAGATATTGAATCCATATATACAATTAAAAACCCATTTTAAATAACAAAAATCAAACTTTGGCCAAAAAAAATATTCACGGCATTCTAACCAAAAAAACTCCAAACCATATAAACAACACTTAACAATTCAAACTAATAATTTCAAAAAAAAAATATAAACCTTTAAAAAAAAAAAACAAAAACAAAAACAAAAACAACCAAAAACATTCTCATTTAGAAAACACCCAAAGAAAAAAAAACAACTTTACAATAAGTCTTAAAAAAAATTTAAAACCCATGTGCAGCCTTGAGATTTGATTTTGTAAACTCCTAGATATGATTTTGTAGATTCTGAAAAGCTTCTAATGTCATTAATGTTGGCCATGTGGGTGTAAATGCACTTTTTCTGTTCATGTGCCTGACTCTCGATGGGTCTCGGTCAAGTGCATGACCTTGGGACTCAATCAATGGTCCACTAGGATGGGCTCATGGAATCCTCTTTCCTATCCTATCACATGATAATAATGGAGGGCCACTTAATTTCTTAGTACATTTATTGGTTTCAGTTTGACCATGAGTTAATGGTTTCTTAGTACATCTCTCAGTACATTGTAGTGAAATTATTATTTTTTGGAATAGATGATTGGTAATTTTTAAAGTTGAAGTACAATAATTTTGTAAATGTCATACATGAGTTAGTTATAACAGATTTGAACTCATGGAATGGGAGAAAAAAAGATGATTTACTAAATCTTTTAAACTAATATTATTATACCTGTTTATAATAAGTTATAGTTATATTGTTTTTGTTTTTAGTTAAAAAAAAATTGACTATATAATTAATTTTTAAATAGATTTTATAAAGTCTATTAAAGTTTAAAAAAATATATATATATTAAACTTAATATTTTGAAAATTAAAAATAGATTTTGAAAATTTTTAAATTTAAATTTCTATTTTTTCTATTGGTTTATATAGTTGAAATGAATAATTTTATGAGATTATAAACAGTATTTGTCCAAAAAAAATTAAAAAATTAAAAGCGAAAAGAAAACTATATCACCCAATATCATCACAATACACACATCATATCTTAATATTTATGAAAATTCAATACACATCAAATCAACCTAATGTCAATAACTACAATAGATGATAAAAATAATTAAAAATTTCTGATATTTGATCCATATTGAGATTGCAGTGTATTGTTGCCTGCCAATTAGCTACTACCATTGGCCCAGGTAACAACCCTTTTCGATGACGTAGCACTCTAGTGGAAGTCACGAGTTAGAATAGAGACGAAAACGGACCAGGTAATAAAATTTGGATATAATATAACCACTTTAAATTAGTAAGCGAAAATGATTATAAAATGAATAATAAAATATTATAACATAAAATGTTGAATCAAAATAAAATTATTATAATAATTATTAAAAAAATAGTATATTTAAATTTTAACATTAAATTTTAATTTTTTTATGCATTTATATTAAACATACTTTTTAATTATTTTAAATTAATAATGTTATTTAGAATTTTCAAAAGATTTTAATAATTATTCTTAATTAATAATATAAATTTTAATAAATATTATTTAATTCTAAATTTACTGGTTTAGAATAGACAATGTATTATATTAAAGGTATTTTGTGTTGTAAATATTATTGTTTCAAAACCTTGTAAGCAAAAATCAATCCATGCTAAGCGTTGGAATGGTCAAGGCCAAGTGCAATCCCTAATAATGTTAATTTAAATATCTCTATATAGCAACTGCTCAAACTTCAAATAATAATTATAAGTAATAATATTTCACAATTGATTTATATATATTATATGAATAAATAATGAACATATTTTCTTTAATAATTTTTTCTTCCTTTTTTCTTCTTTTTCTTTTCTTTTTTCTTTTTTTCTTCCTTCTTCTTCTTTTTCTTTTCTTTTTTTTTGTTTATGTTTTTGTTTATGTTTTTTTTTTTCAGAGGGGAAATCCCCTTTGAAAAAGCTGAATATATTACATCATGGTACAATTTATTTACAACGGGATATTCCGAGCATATGTTGCATCAACAGCAACCCAACAATTACAATAGTTGCACAGCAGCGCGAACATGTATTGTGGGTCGAACCCAGGTGGGGAGGCTAATAACCGGCTGTCCCATCCACGAGGGATAATGATCGCATACATGTTTGCGCTGTTGTGCATCTATTGTAAGTAGTAATGTGTAAAGTGCAATTGTATGTAAACATGTAAGAGACACACACACACACACACACACATATTTATATATATAGTGGATGTTCTAAAGCTAATGAATTTTTATTTTGTCTTATTCCACATGTAATTTTATATTTTTAAAATTCTAAAAATCAATTAAATTTTAATTTTAATCATCTTTCTATGTTGTTAGTAACAATTAGGTTTATATTTTAAATACACCAACATTTTCAATAAGGCTTGTACCTACAAGACAATTAAGAAATACAAAAGTAGTTCACATGATTTCAAGGTTAGTGTAAGTTTCATAAGGGTTAATCTTTTGCGGAGTTTGGGTAATGTTTACAATTTTTCTTTCAAAAATTCATATTATTATGGATTTTTTGTTTTTGGATTTATCACTTAAATCTTTTTTGAAATATCTTAAAATTGATTTTGTCTCAATACCAATAACTTCCACTATCATTTACTTTTTGCATAAGAGGCATGTACTAAGCAACAACACTGCATATTACACTTGTTTAATTTATTGCATTAAAATTATTAATGATGGTTTTTTCTCAAATAATTTTAGTAAAAAATGGTTAAAATAATTTATAAAAAATAAAATCTCTAATTTGAATAAGTTTATTATGATTATATATATGGAAGAAGAATGATCAACCCAAAATATGATTCTTATCACTAGGATTGTGTGAGCCTTTGTAGAGTTTGAACACTCCTTGGCCTATATTTAATTCCCTCAAAATAACTTTTATCCTCAACCCCTCCTATAAAATTTGAACTTGAAATTTGATAAAATCTAAACTTATTATAATACAAAATTTATTAATAATATAATAATATATTATTAAAACTATTAATAATTATTTTTAAATAATTTCATATTAAAAAGAGATAAAACAATTATATTAAAATAATTTATTAATAATATAAATAATATTAGAGGTTTTGTATAATTTTAAATTAATTTAGATCGATGAACATTTTAACAAATTGGGGAATCAATAAAAATTTAGATTTATATATTTAATAAATAGGCAAAAACAAATTACTACAAAATTAAATAGTTCTATGATATTGTATTGAAAAAAGTTCGTTACATCAAATTCTTTATTTTTCTCAAATATATATATTTTTTAAATCCACAAGACTGCTCAAAGTATGGAAAATTTTAGGGGCTAATATTAGCAACTGGGTTATTTTTCCCAAATTTTATAGGTTAAAATTATTTTACTATAAAAATCACCAAAAAAATTATAGAGACTATATAATATCATTTTAAATTTGAATATCCTTATAGGATTATCATTGAACATTTTATAAATTGCATATTACGGACTAGTAAGATTCATCAAGGTATTTAAACTTTAAGATAAATTTCCATCCTTAAATTTTTCTCTGGCCCAAAGTTATCAAAGCATACTTGCTAAAGCTGATGGAGTTATAATTTAATGATTAATTAGAAGGAGTTTTTCATCCTTGTTTAATCAGAGATCTTCAAAAATGATGTGTTTTAAACGTAATAATTCATTAATTTTATTCTCAAAGACTGATCTCAAAAATACAAATAACTCTTGCTAACTAAAAATCAAGTTTAGAGACCCGGATGCAGGTGTTATTAATAGGAATTAATGTGCCGCATGCAGAGATGGCAGTTGTCCTGGCACCTGGACGGTGGACGCAGCTTACACATTCCCGCAGCATTTGATATGAAAGTTGAAAGGCGTAACATTATGGCTCTGTTAATGGCATTCAATGCGCATTCGGCTTGAGAAATTCGGCAAGGTGATTTAACCATGGCCCGCTCTCTGGTTTCTGCAAGTGACATTCTTAGTTCCTTCTTCCTTGGCTCGTTATTCTTTCCGCACTCCTGCTCTGTTCAGGTTGTCTGGAAGCTCCTCTGGTTCTTCAGTTTGGTTTGTTCAGCCTGCGCCTGGTCCTCTCCCCTCCAGCTCTGGTCATCTTCCCTTCCTAAGCTCCCTGTTCATCCAGCCATGGCTCGACGTCGCGGAGTCCCACGTCGTGGTGGTAATACTGGCAATCACGGCGTCTCACGTCGTCGTCGTGGTTCTGCTCCTCAGAACATCACTCCTTTAGCCTCTACCTCTCCATCCTCCCCGCCTTCTGATCATTCTCAGCCTTCTCTGAACAGTTCCTTTCAAACCACCCGTTTTAAGTTCAGGAGCAGGCTCAATAAGCCTTTGATTTCTGCCAATATCACTGTAATTTTTACGGAGGAGGAAGATGCGCCCAACAGTTTGGACAACATTTCCATGTCTCAGTCTCAGTCTCAGAATGCAAGCGGATTTCAGGGTGAGATTACTGGGGTAGTGCTCAACGCTGATAATATGCAGAACGAGAGTGGATTCCCGGAAGCCCTTCAACCCCAGCCAGCGTCTTCACAGGATCAAGTTCTTGCTTGTGAACCGGTGCATTTTACAGGAAGCATTCTGAATCTAGTAATCCCTCCAGATGGCGGTGTTCTGGAAGCTGAAGATAACAAAATGGTCACATGGATAGGCTCTCCTAGCCAGGTAAATAAGGACGCGACCGAATCTCATACTCATGATTAAAGAATTCTGGTTCAAGGGCTCTGTCAGCATTCTCGTCCATGATCTGTCGTTCTCAGGTTATGCCTATATGGTTTTTGTTATATCTGATCATGCCTCTAGCATTGCTTTTGGTATAAGTACGAATCGCTATAGTTTTCAGTTCAGAAACACTAATGGCCCAGCTAGCCTGGTTTTTTATTCTTTTGTAATGGTGGCTTCAAAAGATTGTATCTCAGCAAACGAAGAGTTGCCACTGAAGCTGTTATGTCAACTATAGGTCTGCTTAGCTTTTTGTCTTCTAGTATTCTTCAATTCTCGCTTCAAAGTCTCTCAATTATGTAAGGTGATTGAAGAAAGCTATATGTTTAAGCTTCTTTGTTGGAGGGATGGCTTCGGCCCCCTCAGAGGTCTAGACCTCTCTGTAAATATTTTTATCTTTTTTTAATAGAAATAGTCTTTACTCAGAAAAAAAATAAAAATAAAAATAAAAATAAAAATAAAAATAAAAATAAAATAAATAAATAAATAAAATGAAGTTTAGAGAAATAAGTACATAACACTCTCTTGTTCTGGAGTATGCCCTAAAACTGTTTCTTCTTGGCTAAGAGCTTGTCTTCCTTGGATATAAGGAAACATGTTAACAACCCAAGATCCAGAGGCATCTAACAAGATTTAAATCTTGTCACCTTATGAACCTATTGACGGGAAAAAATGACCACTCGTCACTAGGAAGAGACAGCGCAGAACGAAGTTTTTTAATAACCCAATCCATTTCGTATGGTTGTTCTTAATGAGTTTTAAGTCTACATTAGCTAAATATTAATTTCTCTTTTGAAATAAATTGTTAAAATCCTCCTAAGTATCCTAAGTGAATATATACGTTGGTTAACCCTGGTTAATGGTAGTGTACAAATATACAACATAATGGATCACCAGAAGAGAAATTGTAATTGGTGTGGAATGGTAAAAAGCTTCAAAGAATGTTTTAAATTGCACAAAAGAAAATATTTCTGAATAATTAAAACTGAATTTTAATGCAACAGTAAAGAACAATGAAAATGAAAAAAAGTTTTTTTTTCCAGAGAAAAAAAAACTTAATATATTATATGAGGAATATAAAATAACTGAGATACATCCGCAGATTCAGATCTGTATTCACAAATAGTCTTGAGCAAAAAACCTATGATCTATAGAGAAATACATAATGTCTATGAAACCAAACTGAAAATATCTGTATCAAAATCTCTGTATATAGTGACTATCATGCAAAAAAGAGCATTAAAAGTCTGGTAAGGCAAAATCATTGATCTGATAAGTGGAATCATCCGATACTATCTCAAGATGCCAGAATCCAGAAGAGGAAGAAAGACCCATTTTAGAAAGTGCGTCGGCTGTTGAGTTTTTGTCCCTGTTGATGTGCTGAATAGTGCAATTCTCCATGCGGGTCCAGTAGAAGTTGATCCTGTCTCTCCATCCAGTCAGATGCTGTGCCAAAATGGAATTTTTCCTGTTTACCGAATCTACCCATAGCTTGGAATCGCCAAAGATAGCCACCTGCTGAATGTCTAGGAAAATACAAAATTTTAAAAGACCTGTGAGGGCTATGGCTTCAGCCAGATTGTTGGAACCCTGTCCACCGTGCCAGAAAGAAGAGAAATGAGACTTTTCAGATATCTTTATGTGGAATCCACATCCACATTGACCCTTTTGAGCTGCCCCGTCGAAAAATGTTGTCGGCTGAGGAAGATGAGCAGGAGAAGACCTGGCTGGGGATTTGTATAGGTTCTTATTTTTCTTCTGTGGGAGCGATTCCAAATAAGCAGAGATTAAATCAAATGCTTTAGCAGAAGAAAATTTCGAGTGGTTGAAGATACAGTTGTTGCGCCATTTCCAGATAAACCACATGGTTAAGATGCATATTCTACGCCATAGGATATGTCTCTTGCTGCATTCTATGAACCATACCTGGATCGAAACTTGCATATCTAGCTTGAAACCATAGACTCTTTCTAATTCCTGCCATATGAGATATGATTGCTTGCATTTGAGAAATATATGTAAGTTTGATTCCTCGTCTTCTCTGCATAAAGAACAAATGTTAGGTCCATTCCATCCCCTCTTCAATAAGTTCTCCCAGGTCAGGTTCCGATTGTGAAATGTGAGCCATGAGAAGAGAATCATCTTCAGAGGGCAGCCATCTTTCCAGAAGATTAGTGGAAAAATCGGGGATCCAGAAGAATGTTGTCCGATCAATTTTTGATATATTCCTTTTACTGATATATTTTCCGCCTCATTTGGGATGTTCCAGGATAAGAAATCTGAATCTCTTGTTCTGGTGAGACCCCCATTCTGAAGCCTCATTTTTATGCTATGCCACTGCTGCGCATACTCTTGGGGGATGTTCAAATCTGTTGTATCTTTCCAACGCGGAATGGGGCCATTCCAATCAGCTATCAATTTGTCCCAATAAAAGATGCCACTTCTATGGAAGTGATGAAGAAGAGAATCAGGGATATCAATATCATCTGTTCCGCATTTGAAAAGATCTCTGCCAATAATGATGTTATTCCCCGTTTGAAAGTGCCAGATCAGATGCTCCAGACAGATTGCCTCAATTCTTCGAAAGCTACGCCATATGGGGGATCCATATGCTGCGCCAATAGAGCCTCTACGATACCAGATGTGGAAATTCTTTTTGGCTAGATATTTCGATCTTATCAGTTGACTCCACGGGCCATCACCTTGTATAGCTCTCCAGAAAGACTTGCACAGGAGAGCTCTACCAAAGATTCTTAAACTTGTTAAACCCCAGCCGCCCATCGACTTAGGAAGTGAGATACCAGACAGTTTAATAAGATGATATTTACGCTTTTCAGCATGACCCCCCCATATGAAATTAGCAGAAAGACTGTTCATATTGTTGATAATACTCACCGGAAGATGGTATAGGTGCGCCCAATAAACAGAGAGTTGATTCAGTATGGATTGTACTAAAATAACTCTCCCAGCCAAAGAAAGACAACGATATTCCCATCCGGAGATTCTCCTATAGAATCTGTCCACCAGCCAGTTCCAATCGGCTCTCGAGTAACCATTCGCTTTGATTCGGAACCCCAAATATTTAATGCCACTGCTGATATGATAAGCTTTTATACCAAATAGCTCAGATAGCCAAATTACATCTTCCAGCTTGAGATCAGAATGGTATATAGAAGATTTATCCAGATTTACCTGAAGTCCCGTAGCCCTTTGAAATTTATCCATTATCATATGAAAGCGCATCCAAGTGGACCTGCAAAACATGGCAAATAATAATATGTCGTCTACAAATAAGTTATGAGACAGAGATATGTCCCTGCAAATTTTGAGTGGACGCCATGCTTGCTCTTTAACTGCCTTATGGATATGTAAGCTGAGTGAGTCTATGGCCAGAATAAATAATAAAGGGGAGAGAGAACATCCTTGGCGCAGCCCCCTCTCTGCACTGAAGAAGGGAGTAGGAGAGCCGTTTATGATAATAGCATAATCCACAGGATCGACACAAGCCATGATCCAGTTGATCATGTTGCTCTTCAACCCGATTCTAGCCAATAAACACCTGATATATGCCCAATCAATACAATCGTAAGCCTTTCTAAGGTCTACTTTGAGTAAGACCGCTTCTCTTTTCTTAGAGTGTATAGAAAATAATGCCTCCTGAGTAACAGCTACCGCGTCATGGATGCTTCGTCCTTTGAGAAAACCATACTGTTCTTTTGATATTGATTCTGATAATACTCCTTTCAGCCTTTCTGCAATGATCTTTGAAATTATTTTGAAGGTGGTATTACATAAAGAAATTGGCCGATAGTCCATAAAAGTCTGAGCTTCCTTTTTTTTGGGGATGAGGGCTATATATGTGGAGCTCAACTGCCTGCTGATATTCCCCTTTATTCTGATCTCTTCCAGCATCTTTAATAGATCGTCCTTAATATGATCATAGAAATGTATAAAAAATTCTATAGACCAGCCGTCTGGTCCGGGGCTCTTGTCCCTACTGAAAGATTTCATTGTCGCCAATAATTCTTCCTCTGATATAGGCTGGAAAAGCTGGTCATTCTCTTCTTCATTAAACATCACCGAGTAAGCTTCAATACCCCACAATATATCCTGAAAGCTTCTATGTTCCATCCTTTGATATTGTTTTCTGAAATGAGATACTGCTTGCTTTGCAATGTCTTGTTGAGTGACGAGATATGCTCCATTCTCGTCCTTAATTTTCCATATAGCATTTTTGAGTCTTCTGGCATTTGCATACCTCTGGAAAAACTTCGAATTTTTATCGCCTTCTTTCATCCATAAGGCCCTGCTTTTCAGGCGCCAAAATATTTCTTCCTTCTTCAGATATAGCAGCTTCTTTTTATGGAGATTCTTGAAGAGTCGTCTCCTTTCGAAGGATAAAGAATTATAATCTGTAGAGTTTGCCAACTTCTCTAATTGCTCTTGGATGTCTTGAAGTTCTTTTCTGTTTGTTCTTCTTTTCAGATTCTGCCATTCTTTAACCACTTTCCGGATATTAATCATCTTATTCATAAAATTTTCCTGATGTGTAACAGATCCGCTATTTGCATATTTGCGCCATGCTTTAACAACTATATCATTAAAATCAGGTTCCTCAAGGCATTGTCTGTTGAATTTAAAAGGGATTCCTTTTCTGATGCCCAAGGACGTCCATCCCATAACAATCGGCCGATGATCAGATATGAGGGAGTTTTCAACCACAGAGAAAGGCATGCCGAGGATATCAACCAGGGAGGCATGAATAAGGAATCTGTCTATCCGCTTAGCAATGTAAGCCTCTTCGCATCTTCCATTGTCCCAGGTGGGAAGGATAGTGGACGGAAGAATGTCAATGAAGTTTCTCATAAGAAATTCATTTCGAATCATAGATGCGTTTGGGTCCATTTTCTTACCCTTCCCCCATATTTCATCTGAGGAGAAAGTAATATTCAGATCACCTGGTAATGCCGACAGATCGTATGTGGGGTGCTTACAGGTGAAGATTGAAGCCACAAGTAGCCCGTCATGCAGACTTGGACGAGCAGAAAAATGGAAGAAAGGAATTGTAATTTTCAGCCATAAGGTGGTTCGGAGGATATGGGGATATCAAAAAATGCAGCAGATAGCAGGAGAATGGAGTGATAAGCAAAGAAACTAAACCAGATGGAAGCGAGGTGAATATATAGTTAAAACTGCATGCCAGATGGAAGGAGAGATCTCCAGGTGTCAAAGGTCTCCGCAGAAGGCAGCAAGTGGAGCGAACGATTAGAGCTATGTGAAATTATCTGCATGTAAGATGATAGGATCAAACTCCAGGTGTCATGTGCTTACCTGAGAGGCTTCTGGCTTACCGGCAGATGATTAGCTGATGGCCTGAAATCTGTGGCAGGCACCCCATACTCTTGTTTTCTAAACAAATAGAAAGAAGTTTTGATATGCTTTAAAAAAAAATTACATTGAAAATCATAAAAACAAAATACAAATATATTATATACTATTATTATTATATCTTGGCCAAGATTACTTAATTAATAAAAGACTCGTTCTACCTTCGCGGTGAAACAATCTTTCATCTGATATCACTTAGAGAAATTTGTTCATAACAAACGAAAGACAAATAAAATTTAAAAAGTAAAACAACCTGTGACTGGTTTGCTTTGCATATAATAACATATAGATAACTATTTGAATTAATGAAAGAAATTTCATTAATCAAAATAGAATACAATATGTAAATCAAAGCTAAATATTTTACATGAAAATTGCAAGAAAATAACTTTATTTTGGAATCTAAACAAATATAACCAATTAAGATAAATAGACGAATGATAATTGTTGACACCAACTCTCTAAAACAAAGTCGAGCAAGTATTGTTGTTTAAATTTCAGAATCTCTTGAATCAAAGTCAAGGAAAACACTGAAATTCTAGAAAGGTAACCAACAAATACAACCCAAAAAAAATTATATTAAGAAATTCAATAATATAAATAACATATAGTTTCAATGTCATCCATATAATTTTTTTCATTTTATCCCCTCCTAAATGTTTGATCATATATTTATAATAAAAGTATCCCATACAAAAAATTACAAGTCCAAAATAAAATATGACAACCTCCCAAAATCTCGTTATCAATGTTCATCATATATATTTTACCTTCATTGGTCATATCGAGAGCACTTTAGAGATAAACAAGTATCATAACTTAATATGCCATGTCAACAGGAAATAACAATTGAAAACATTGAATAGGAAACTAATGTTTGGTCACATAGGTGTGTGTATCACCCATAGGATAAAACACTGATACAATTAATAAATAATAATCTATAATTTAAATTATAGCTATAGAATTTATGATTATGTAATTATTATTAACAAATATGATTAATTAACAAATAATAATTTGTACCTTTCAAAGACATAAAATAGAAAAATATTGACCTTGAACACCATTCATTTGAAAGCAGTGAAACCTTGCAAACCAGAAGTAATTATCACATTGACACCATAACAATTGATAGTAACTTGCTGCTCAGCCACATGTAGTTTCTGCCTGAGTTCAACAACCTGTTTATCATGTTTTTCTTTAAGGGATTTTTGTTTTATAACCTTGGTTGCGTACTTTGTCCCTGTAATTGATGAATTTGGTCTTTAAGGTAAGGGTCTGTGGCCGCATAATTTTCTTCTCAATACAAAATTTGGAAACATTTGTGAGAGTCTTTATGATTTTTACACGCAATATCTGATCCAAATACTGTAGAAATTCTTGTAGATTCACAAGCTCATGCAATGTACTAAAGCATAAGACAAGAATCTACTTCTACTTTCAACCAGCGAAAGCCAATAGATTGATGAAAACAATAATAGCAAGAGGAAGATAAATCAATGACACATAACACGATAAGTATCGGGAGAAAGCCACAACTTAAAACCCCACTATTTATATTGCATTAATAAAAAATCCAAGATGATAATACAATGCTTGTTCTCACAAGAACAATCCCAGCACTCAGTATGATCAATCATCAACTCGCAAGCAAGCTTTTGGCCAACACTTAGCCAATTCTCTAGCTCTCCAAGTCCCTATTTCCTTGCGCAATTCCTATGCATGATTAGCCCATATTAAAGGGAAACTGGTGCATCCAAAACTGCGCAATCCCTTCTAGGTTTAGTTCTTGATTGCATGCACCATCTATACAACTTAGAAAATTATACAACTAATAGTACATTGCCCTTGCACTCTAGTCTCAATTGGGTCTTTCTCAGAATCAACATGCATGAGTTTCTGATGAGGGAATCTTCAGTTAATTAGAGTAGCACTAGTTAATGCATTAGTGCACCAACTGACTGTTAACTCACTATTAGTTCATCAAACAGTTTGGAACTAATTTAACTGGACTTAACTCAGTAAACTGAGTTAACTAATTACAACTCATACTTAACTCATTCCAAACCCCTATAATATAGGGAGAACATATACATGAATTCAGAAAGAATTCCAACTCGAAATTCGTAAGTTAACTAAGTCAACTCACTTTAGTTAATTATTACAAGTTTCTATGAGAATAGAATTCGATTTTAATTCTCAGTTTAATTCAAGGACAAATTAAAATGGAATGTTTGGATTTTCTTTTTTATCATTTCTTGTTGCAATTTTCAACAAATACAACATTGTTATCAAATTTACTAAAAACAAAGTTATCCCCAAAAACCTTGATAGGTTCAACATTTGGTTTTTCCTACTCTAACAAAGGTCCCTCATGAACGTCTATATGAAAATTGGGGGCTAAATTTTTCCTATGCTTATTTCTCTTGGCTCAAGAAATCATTCTAGCAAGTCTTTTTTTTCTAATCTAGGTTAATGCAATCATTTTTTTCTCACATTTCACTGTGTTGTTTGCAGGTTCATGGTGGTCAAGATATACATAGTCATTCAGCTCGGTCTCAAAGTTTCTTACAAGTGTGGGGTCAAGGCTTTGCTAAGGAAAACACATTCTAATTCTTTTTTATATGCTATGAGTCATTTGGGAAAAAACTAAATCAATAGATTCTTCCTTCAAGCCATTGATTGTATACATTAGAGACTGATAGTTATGGTTTTGAGGCATTAGACCTAGTCGAGGTGGGGATCTAAGGGCTTCTGAAACATCTTCCTAAAAACATTCATCAATCTTCTCAGCCTGCAATGACATTTTCTCCCAACATTTTTTTGAGGATTTTACAAAATTATTTTGACACAGAAAAACATCCCATGAATCACCCAACTGGGTCAATTTCAACTCAACCATTATATGAATTAATCCATAATTAAATAAGCTACAGTCGAGATTTTTAAAACCCCTTTGATAGAATTTAAACATTTTTGTAAGGATTTTATGCAGATAGTAAGGTAGATTCAATTTGCAGCCTAAAAACACCATAAGCAACCTAAAATGGTAATAAAACACAAAACCATATCAGCCATCACTTGTTATATATCATCGTACAATCAAATCCAAATCATGCCATTTGTATTTTAACGAGTTCACATGCATACCTTTCACATTGTATGTCATTCTATTGGAGACGAAGAAATTTTCCCATGGTGTGTCTTTAATTGGAAAATTTTTAGACCATCTTTCACCTTCCACATACATCCTGGTAGCCTTAGCAATAAAAGCCTTGTTCATGAGTATTTTTACATCCCCAATTCGCGCAACCTTTCCATTGTAGGTCTAAGCAAAAACCTTTGCCACTTCAAAATTGTGGTCGAAAACATTGTACAAATTCCCACCAACCCACCTGCTTAAAAAGAGTTAAGTATTCCTCATAAGCCTCTATTGTTTCACCTCTAATGGGTTCAACCCTTACAACTAGGTCCATTGAAAATGTGCCCAAATTATTCATAGGAGGATGGTAATGGATTCAACCATATTTTCGATAACGAAATGATAAAGAAAATTTCTAGGGTTTGGATAGAATTAGATCCAACAAACAAAATATTGAAGACCTTCATAAAGAAAGCAGAGTAGGGTTTTTAATGGTGAAATAATGGTGCTAGGTAGGTTTTGGATATGAGGCAATTTGAAACGACATTGAGGGTGGAGTACCAACAATATAGGGTCGAAGTAATGGTGGTTTTGAAACATGAACAAACAAATAAAATCTCAGGATTATTCACGGTAACCCTATGTTAAAATGTAGCAAGAAAAGGCTTCATTTGACTTGTGCCTTAGTAAAATGGAGAAATTAGATTTTCCACATCAACAGGATGACTTGGATTGCAGTTAGTGGGAGTGACATGGCTTTGTCTCCTAGTTAAATCAATAAATTTGAGTTTGTGGGCTACAAGTAGAGTTGTGCACGAGTTGACTACTAAGATCTAGCAATCTAGTGGAGTTATTTTTAGTTAAACTCGGTTATTTGAGCTCTAGTCATTAGTGGTGTCAGTAGGAGTTCAGTTTAGTTATAACAATTATTAACTCATTGATATCTTAGTTTGCTGATTATTTTACTAAACAAAAGTCCCATTTATGCATGGAATTCAAAATGTCGAGTTGGAGTGAGTTAAAAGGCACATTGTAATTTTCAATTGTATATTATTTGAGCATACAAAGTTTTGCATTGAGCAAGTGGTCAATTCCTTCAAGATTTTCACAAGGAAATAGTGAATTCTCCTCTTTTTTAGGGGCTAATTTCCTCCAGGATTGTGTAACGAAATAGGAGAAAAGCAGAGGCCTATTTTGGCTAAGTGTTGGTCAGAGCAGGTTAGTGAGAAGGAGATCAATATTGCAGTGCAAGTGGTGCTTCATGTGTGAAGTTGTCATTGTAATAGATCCATATTTCTCATTTGAATTAATGCAAAGCAGCGAAGAGATTTTTCCCAATTGGGTTCCCCTGCAATATCATTGTGTTACTTGTGTTTTGATGGTTGCATGTTATTGCATGTGTTTCTATTGTGTGTCTTCTTTTCTGCAAAATTGTAGAAGAAATTTGTATCGCTTGATTTTGTTGAAAAGTGTGCAACAAGAAATGCTTGTTGAGGATGCAACAAGATGATGGAGCTTAGTGGAAAGGAGTCGTCTTCACTAAGTGGGCCCGTAGTCAAATTATGGCGCAAAGTATATTTTTGGATCACAACAGGAGTGATCACAGCAGGAGTGATCATAGTAGGAGTGATCACAGCAGGAGTGATCATAGCAGGAGTGATAGAGTCTATTTTTAAACTGCTAGTCAAAAATAGAAAAGGCAAATATTATTGTCTCATAATAATATTTATACTATAAACTTTATCTTATTCTCTTGGAGCACTTCAGTTTGAGCTACAGATGTGGCACATGCAGCTGTCAGAAGGAAATACGCTTTCTTTATGAGTCAGTTGAGCTATTTCATGCAGGACATCAGTTAGAACTCATGTGGTTGAGTTATGTGGAGTTGGATGAGCAGTTAATGGAGTTGTGTTCAGTTTGACTTAGTTGAACTAGTTGTATTTAGTCTAACTGATCAATATAATAAGTGATGAGTTGTTTGAATTAGTTATTAATTAATTCACTGATTATTAACTCATAATGCAACTGAAGAATACATCAGTTAACTCAGTGCATGTATAGTTCAGTGGAGACAGGTGTTAGAGGTTGAGATTGCTATCAGTTGTGCATGAGATTTTGCACATGCATGGATTGAGTAATGCCAATGAGGATTGCGCAGTGTGGGCCAATACCAAGTGAAATATAGCTTGTGCTCATGTGATTTCCAGTGTGGGTGACTTTCACAAGGTAAAAACGAGTTTGGATTAGCCATTCTCATTCATTCTCAGCAGGTATTGTTCAGTGGAGGCAGGCAAGCAGCAAAGGAGATTTGGAGATTAGATCTGACCTGTATTGTGTGTAACAGGTGGAGATAGTGCTGGATACTTGTGAGGAGTATTGTACTATGTATTGTTACATGTTCTCAATCAATATAATATACAGATAGTTGGGGTTTTAACGAGATGCTTTCCCTGGGAAAATATTGTATTGATATGTGTGATTGATGCTTCTAGGTGCGCATGTTATTGTTTCTGCTTCTGTAAATTGATGATCAATGTAGAGGAGGTTATGTATTATGCATGTTTTCCGCAATAGTGTATAATCGGGATAATATCTATTGAATATGTGTTTATTATTCAAAATTTCTATAGAGTTCAGTTCGAATTCATTAGAAATAACAAATTTCTTGCCATTTCTACACCCTAATCCACATGTTGGTTGCACAATGATCCACTTATACCACTGTTTGTCACATAACCATAGAGACCAAAAAAAACATTAATCACTAGCCTTGTCACATATTGAATACTATAGTTACGACATGGCCTTGCATTATTGTGGTTTAGGAACATTGGTTTTGGTGCAATAAAACGGTAAACCAAATTTCATGGACCTAGGTATGGAGTAGTTTGTAAATGGGCTTCATTTGAAGGTCTCTGTAGTGAGTTGTGGATAAGTATGTGACAAGATTGTTGGAGAAATAACTAATGATGGCATGAGGATGTGTATTCTCAGGGGGTTGTGCGTGACGGTTGGATTAACTATCTGACTAGTACACACTTTGGGGGATATCAATGCGTAGAGGAATCAATATGGATTTATGTTGGAGCATGGTAGTAAAATTCACAACTAATTCATCCCTTATAGAGTCTGATGATCAACATGATGGAAATAGTATCTTGAGGCATTATGCACAAAGTAGGAGAGAACATTCCTTCCATGAAAGCTTTGGACAATGAGGATGGTTATGGCATGTTGTCCTGATTAGGAAGATTGAAGACCTTTGAGATTTTCATGGATACTTGGAGATGGGTTTTTGCATGGATGCTTTAGTTGACGACTTGTTGAGTTTGGGGTTGCTAATTTGAGAATTGTCAAGGATATAAATTATGTTGGGTGGGGGAGGATTTCAGACCCTAGGAGTTGGGAATGCACTTAACTGGGCGCACATGGTGGATAACATCACCATCACACAAAGTGTGACATTTATATCACATAATTTGTGACATTATGGCGTTTAAAATTGTGGGCTTGTGCATGAGTGGGCACCACTAAGGAGGGATTAGTTAGGCGAGTTGGGTTATAGAACAAGCCATGTTGATAAGGGACTACACAACGTGGCATGTGTGTGTGGCATTTTTGCAAAAGATTTGGTGCACATAACAAAAAAATTGGGTGCATGATGGGTTCATTGGGAACAACGGATGGGCACACAACAAGGCAATTAGGCACATTTAACTGATCACTTGAGGTATATAAGGAGTAAACTTGGGTAAATAGAGTGGTGTGTCTCTTCATTTACCACACCATTGACATGTATATATAACACATCTGACAAGTGGGAGATAATGGGGCTAAGGGGAGAACACTGAGGAAACATAATGATCAGGCACAAGCACAATTGTGCAAAATTCCAGTTGAATTCATTTGGGCACAGAGTGGAATGGAGTTGGGCAAGTCGAGCAGGTCTACAAGGGGCACAAACCGCATGGCCTAAAATTTGGTGCTTTCTTGCCCATAATTTGGTGTTAATATCTAGAATGAAATTCGGGGTTTGCTCACTTGAATTTTTTTGTTTAGGTCTAGAATAAAATTTGGTGTTCGCTTGCTCAGAATTTGGTGATTTTGGTGGAAGACTTGGATGAAAATTTAGAGTTTCGTTGGGTGGTTAGGAAGTTTGGTGATTCGGTCAAATTTAGGGTTTCCATTGCACATAAACTTAGAGTTTAGTAGAGAGCAGTGATTCTATATAGAGGTGCCTATTTAGTCATGGAATGTAGTAAGGGGACTTGATACTTACACTTTGAGGAGTCTTGTAATGATGTGCATATGAGACATACACCACTTGAGCTTGTAATCTATCATTTGCACAGTTGTAGGCCAAGTTGTTAGATTTTACTAAGTGTTGAGACTTGTACATTCTAAAATGTGTTGTGCTTATTTGATGACGATTTGCGAGTGTTAAGCTAAGTATTGCATGCCCTCTATATGTGTTGATGATGATTTCATGTTTACACTTTTATAGCACATCGTTAAAGAAGAAAATTGGTTTAGTTAATATTCCACTAACACTTAACTAAGAGAAGAAGTAGAGGCATAGTCTGAGTGAAACACGTAGGTGTCGAATTCTCTAAGGGTCACAGTGTGCTGAAAGCACCTTGTAACCGTGCAAAGCACCTAGGTTCGTGACACCTCTAGATCCAATGTGTTAGGGTCCATAGTCATATGTTACAGTGCAGAGCTTGGGAAAATTTAAGGTTTCTCAATTTCAGGGTTAGCTAGTTCACTCTTTCAGGAGATTAAGCAGGAGACACATAAACCTTTTGGAAATCAATATTGGGTTTTTATTCCTTCAACTATTTTCAAACTAGGGAATTCATACAATTTTGGTTAGACATACAATTTGTGGGTATTGAGGAAATTGAGAAATTAAATGACATGACAAAGATAATGACTAGGCACTTAAGAATCCAACCATTTAATAAATAAGTAAAAAGGCTTTTCACTTAGAATTTTAAACCCATATGATATGTCATCAAGATAAATGAATATTACATTTAATATCAATTCACACCACAACAATAAGATGAATATTCAAATTTATTTAATTCTCCTTATATAATATAAAACAATTTCATTAAAACCACAAGATGTATCATTTAGAGATTGCCATGAAACAACAATATTTGTGTGAACTTGAAATTGCAGATTCAAATTACATAGGAGGTATAAAATCATATAGTAACATGAGAACATTATTGACATCCTGTCATGTACTTCAGAATCCCATCTGTTGGGCGCGAGATCCCCCAAGGGAAATTTTGGGGCTTAGAGCCCAGATTTTGGTTCGATTTGGTAATTCCAATGTAAAGACTCCACATTTTGTGGGTGCGGAGCATGCAGTTGTTAAAGAGTCATAGGGTTGTCCGCCCTTATGTAATGTCAGCTATAGAAGATCTACCCATGGTCCGCAGACCATGGAATTGTATAATTAGAGCGAAGCTCTAAGTAGTCAAAGGCATCTAATATAATATGGAAAAGCATTGACGAAGATGTTAGAGAGACAGCTCTGAAGTGTAAGTCTAAGTTTTGGGTCGTAGCATAGATAGAGGCTCTACAACTGAGTACGCAGAGGCCTAGTAGTCTGCAGCTAAGTGCGCAGACCCCTGCAGCTGAGTGTGCAAGGCGAGTTGAGTTTGTAATCATTTGGAAGTATTAATAAAGAGAAGTTTCCTATCATTTATGCGTCTTTATTTCCTGTTTATGCATCTGTTATATTGGGTATGAATTTCACTTCTAATGTTTGTATGATGCGCGAATGTGTATCACTGTATTTGTTAAGTGAATGTAAGTAAGAACATTTGTTTTTGTGAAGCTAACTAAGATCTGTTATTAAGATAAGTAAGACACTTAGCGTAGTTTAGGAGATATTGTAGCTCGCTACCTTAGTAGTGCGAAAGAATCTCAGCCCCTGGTTAGGGCTGCGTGAAAGCCAATTGTAACACTTCGCGAAGGTACTGAAGGGTATACTAGAGCATGAAGCAACCTGCGTGAAGGCAAGAAGAGTTGGAAATAACTGACATCATAACATCTCAAGGGTGTGGAAACTTGGTTCCAACATCCCCCCATACTTCCTTGGGTGAGACTTTAGTCCACGCTCTGCAGGATGATGCTGAAAGGGCCAACGGTGTAGGATTTGTTTGGATAACTAATGTTGAACCTAGGTCAGGTCCCTTTAAGCCAAAAAATGGTTTTGTACCCCACCATCTTGCAGGCGTAGCGTGTAGTACCCAGTCCAAGGCCTGGAAGCGTTGCTTTTCTAGCACCTCCCTTTCGAATGCATCCAAGAAGGTATCTACCTCATTTAGACCATCATAAGTAGGCAGATTTCTTTCTTATAACAACACACAGTGCAGTGACTGGGTCATCATATTGTAATTCAGCGTGGTTACCTTGTGTAATTGATTCTGCCATCGTTCTACTTCTTTGTTGGAATCTGAAGTGTAGGAACCCTAGCGCTCCCATGTAAGCCGCCCATCCGCAGTGGGATTCACCTAGTCTTAGTCTCACGTTGTTATCTTGTACATGTAGTCTAGATCATCATCATTCTCATAGTTACGAACTGGTTCTGTATAGCACGATCCCTCAACAGGATCCAGGGGTATTATTATGCGTAGTGACTTATTCTCAAAGATCATCTTCCGCTTCTTCAGATTCATTACCCCGTTCATATCAGTGGCCCAGTCAATTCCTAGGAGCGCAGGGTATGGATTGTTGTTATCAACAATCTTTATCACTTCAAAATCTCGCATACAAGCTCATCCAAAATTTATAGCGCCTTTTGAATTTTAATTCGACCGTTCCCCCCACATTCGATCCATTAATGCTAGATTGGCGACAAATCTTCAAGAATATGGCCCATAAATTTCGCCTTGAATGCATGTCACCTGCTCCATTTAGCCTCAAACCAACCATCAAATCGTGAATAATGACTTTAACGATCACTTTCCAGCTAACCTGCGCACCCGCGTAGTTATCTTCACGCTGTCACGAACCCTGTGACACTTCGTTATTGCGTGCAGTCCTGACATCGTGCAGTTCCCGGGCAGAGTAGTTTATAGTCCTGCACCTCCTTTCAACTGCCTAGTGTGCTAAGACTGTGCTACTTCCATATAGTCACATCCCCAAATCACTGGTATATGGCTTCAAGCAACTGCCATTCACCTTTCCTGGGAAGGGTTCTCCATTTAACTTGACCAGCTGTTTCGTGCCTTCATCGGTAATCTCCTTAATAATATATGACCCTAACCAGTGCATCCAGAACTTCCTTGGGAATTTATCAAACTTACTATCATACAACAACACCAGATCGTTTACCTTGAATGTGCACAACTTGATGTGTCATTTGTGCCATGCATTTTCACACTGTTTTTGGATCTGCTGGTGAAATCCAGCCAAAAATCGTTCTTCTTCAAGCTCATCCAACTGCGCAAGCCTCTCCTCCAGGGTTCCGCGATCCATCATACCTGTGAGCACTGCTATGCACAGACTAGGTGCTATGTATTCCATAGGCATTACGGCTTCCACTCCATAGACAAGCTTAAAAGGTGTCTGTCCCGTCAGTTTCTTGCATGTCGTTTGATAAGCCCATAACACTGCAAGTATGCATAGGTCCCAATCACTTCACTGTGCATTACATACTTTGGTTAGCACATTTTCAAGCACTTTGTTGAATGCCTCCATTGTCCCGTTAGCCTGTGGGTGATAAGGTGTGCTCTTCTGGTGATACACCTGAAATTCCTTCGTAAGCGCGTTGATCGTCTTATTCAGGAAGTGTGTGCCATGATCGCTCATCAAGATCTTTGGACATCCAAATCACGTCAGTACATGTTCAAATAGAAACTCTGCGATATTCGCATCCGTGCAATCCTTCACCGGCTACGCTTCTCCCCAACGAGTCAAATACTTCGTCGCAATGATAATATACCTTGAGCCTGTCTTTCCTTGAGGTTTAATGGGTCCTACAAAATCTATTGCCCATTTTTCGAAAGGTTGCAACGCTGTTTGTGGATTCAAAGGCATTTCATCCCTCAAAGATGGCTTGCCTATTCTTTGACATACATCACATGCCTTGCAATATGCTTTTCAATCCTAATGAAGGGTTGGCCACCACAACCCTGCACGTAGAATCTTCTGCGCGGTTGCTCTTCCTGCATAATGTCCTCCCACGCTACCCCCATGAACATCCACGAAGATGTTGCTTCTTTCAAAATCAGGTACATACCTTCGCAGTATTTCATCATTCCCCATCTTGTATAGATGCCTAGTAATGACAGATAAGTCTACCGCGTGCACCACTAATTCCTTCTTTTGCTGGACAGTGTATCCTTCCGGCATAGTTCCAGTTGTTAGAAAGTGTATTATATCTTCAAAATGTCCATCCAATACGGGCACAACAAAGAGTTGTGCTTCAGGTATTCCTTCCTCCAAACTAGTAGGTTCCTCCCCTGTCTTAATGCGCGACAGGTGATCTGGTCCCATGTTCAATCGTCTAGGCTTTACATCAACTTCAAAATATTACTCTTGGACTAATAAAAGCCATCTGAAAATTCTCCCCCCCCAACACAGGCTTATTGACCAGGTACTTTACTGTGGAGTGATCTGTATACATCTTAAAGTGGCCTCCTAGCAACTACTGTCGGTACTTCTAGAGCGCATACACCATAACTAGCCCCTTGCACTCAGTGGTGGAATAATCCTTCTCTGCTTTGGATAACCTGCGGCTCGCGAACACGATAGGGTGATCCAAGCCTTCTCCGCCATCCTATGTTAGTATTGCCCCCAGGGCTATACATGACATGTTGACATGTACATGGAACCCTTTCTTCTAGTTCGGGAAGACTAGAATTGGCGTAGTAACCATCTTTTCTTTCAATATATCCAGTATTTTCTTACAATCATCATTCCAGTAGAACATGACATCCTTCTTCAACAAATTTTCCATCGGCGCGGTGATCTGGGTATAGCCTTTGATAAACTTTCTATAATACCCCGTATGTCCTAGAGTAGCACACAACTATTTCACACTCCTCGGCGCTTCCAAGTTCAAAATCACCACGATCTTCGCGGGGTCTACCATCAGCCCTTGTCTCCAAACCACATGCCCAAATAGGTTCCCAAAAGGAACGAGAAACAAAAACTTCTTGAGGTTTAGCGCAATCTAGTATCTTCGACAACTATCCAACATTAAGCGCAAACTCACTACATGGTGCTTAACCAGCCCAAAGACAGTCCAGTCACTGAAATAAACCTCCAAGAACTTATGAATATACTCCTTGAATGCCGCAACAACCACGCGCGAAAAGATAGCAAGCGCATTCTTCAATCCAAACGGCATGACAATATATTGAAAGCAACCCCACTCAGTCACGAAGGTTGTCTTTCTCCTATCCTTCGGCGCGATTTTGATCTAGTGGTACCTCGAGAACCCATCAGTGAAAGAATATGCTTCCTGACCACCTACATTATCAAACACTTCATCCATGAACGTAGTTGGGAATGGATCATGCACACAAGCATCATTCAATTTTATGAGATCCACACATATCCTTATCTCATTCTTCCACTTCTTTTCTTGCACCACCATTAGGCATACCCAATCATATTCTTCTATAGGCTCAATGATGCCTGCTACGAGCATTTTGTCTAGTTCTACATGGACCTTCTCCTTGTATTTCAGATTTAAGCAGTAAGGCCTCTGCTTAACTGGCTTTGCGTTGGACTTTAACATGATCTTCATCACTCCTAGATCTTCGATTATTCCTTTCAAATTCGTAAACTTGGTCACGGGATACCCCAAGGGAAGTTTTGGGGCTTAGATCCCAGATTTTGGTCCGATTTGGTAATTCCAATGTAAAGACTCCGCATTTTGTGGGCGCGAAGTGCGTAGTTGTTAAAAAGTCATAGGGTTGTCCGCCCTTATGTAATGTTAGCTATAGAAGATCTACCCATGGTTTGCGGACCATGGGATTGTATAAATAGAGCGAAGCTCTAAGTAGTCAAAAGCATCTAATACAATATGGAAAAGCAATGATTAATATGTTAGAGAGATAGCTCTGAAGTGTAAGTCTAAGTTTTGGGTCGTAGCATAGGTAGAGGCTCTGCAGCTAAGTGCACAAAGGCTTAGTAGTCCGCAGGTGAGTGCGCGGACCCCTGTAGCTGAGTGCATAGGGCGATTTGAGTCTGTAATCATCTAGAAGTATTAACAAAGAGAAGTTTTCTATCATTTTTGCGTCTTTATTTCCTATTTATGCATCTGTTATATTGGGTATGAATTTCACTTCTAATGCTTGTATGATGCGCGAATGTGTATAACTGTATTGGTTAAGTGAATGCAAGTAAGAACATCTATTTTCGCAAAGCTAACTAATATTTTTTATTAAGATAAGACACTTAGCGTAGTTTAGGAGATATCGCAGTTCGTTGCCTTAGTAGTGTGAAAGCATCTCAGCCCCTAGTTAGGGCTGCATGAAAGCCGGTTGTAACACTTCATGAAGGTAATGAAGGGTATTCTAGAGTGCAAAGAAACCTACGCGAAGGCAGGAATAGTTGGAAATAACTGACATCATACCATCTCAAGGGTGCAAAAACTTGGTTCCAGCATCCCCCCATTCTACTTTGGGTGAGACTTCAGTCCATGCTCTGTGAGCTGATGCTGAAAGGGCCAGTAGTGTAGGGATTTGTTTGGCTAACTAACGTGTAACCTAGGTTAGGCCCCTTCAAGTGAACAAATGGTTCCATTGCTGGGATCAAAATCTGCATAGAGATGTGTGATGTCATATCATTGGAATCCAACTTAGAAAGAAATCAAAGGCTGGTTGGACAGAAGAATTCACGAGTTCGTGGCGCAAGAAAACAGAAACCTGCGACTATCAAAAGAATAGTGGTTAGATAGCTACCTATATACGAAGATCCACGAAACCTTTTTCGCATCCTTCCCTACTGAGCTATACGAGTGGATCGTGAAGCTAGCAGATAGCCAAGGAAGGTGGAAACTTAACAGTCTTATTGTGTGGACCCCATATCTAGTGCGAAGGTTGGATGCATCAGAGGATAAGATCGTGCGCGCCGTCAATAATTGGATCGATCGCATTATAGGAGGATTTGTTACTAAGTTCACAGTTGACACCTTAGTCAGCTACAACGAGGTAGAGCAACACTTTCTCAAAGGACCGCGAGGTAAGTACATAAAGTCTTTGAATACTTGGATTAAAATGTTGTTGTGCAAAAAGCGAGTTATGCAGTTACCTTGATGTTCGGGGCTATGCGAAGTGGAAAGGTTTACAGGAACGAAGGAAATAAGGGTCCAAAAAATAGCCCCTTGATTTCAACTCCATGAGGGGATGAGGAAGAGCTCGCGAAGGTCTCTCCGTGAAGTGCTATTCATCTGATAAGACAAAGAATTATGTGAATATCACCTCTTCCCACACCATCGTTGGCTTCATTGGCATCACCTCCATCCTCACCCATACCACCCCCACCACCACGATTCAATATGGCGAACATAGTGAAGTTTCCTTTGTTCAAAGGCTTGGGAAATGAGGATCCAGACCAATTCTAGTTCATAGTGAAGGCTGTATGGGAAGCTCAAGGTGTCACAGATGACCATATAAAGAAAGCAACACTGGTTAGCGCCCTGCAAGATCGCACACTGACCTAGTATATTAAGTACTCCAATGATAACCCGAATGTGAGAGTAGCGGACATTGAAGCAGCATTGAATAGGGAATTTAGCAGGCCTAAATCTGAAGTGCAGTCAATTATTGGATTCAAAGAGATCACGATGCTACTAGGTGAGACGCATTGGGAACTAGATCAAAGGTTGAAATGTATGATTCGTGAAGCCAATATGAATCTAACAGATGGACAACATCACTAGTGGTTAGTAGATTTGCTACTACCACACCTAAGGAGTGTGTTGTCGCAGTAGAAGATAACAACTCAGGCAGAGGCCCTGGAGATTGCCATGAGACTACATGAGACCCCGATGCAAGATCCTAATCTAGGAGTTCAACAGATCCACGTGCAGCTAAATAATTTGTGCCTTGAGATGAAAAGCTTGAAGCAGGATAGGACGGTTCGACCAGAAGTGCGTAAAGAACTATGGTGCGTGAAATGCAAGAGGTCATGACAATGACCACTGTCCGGTCTTTACAAATTACCTTGCAGGAGGAGGACTGATGCCTCTAAGGTCGGAAGCTCAAGCAAGACCCAGCGCGGTGCCTGATTTTTGGTGTGCTATCTGTCAAGTAGCCAGAAAGCATGCCACGGATAACTGCCACTTGTTACAAAAGTATACACAAACTTCACAACAGTTGTTCTGCAACTTTTGTAGATCAGTGGGACATGATGAGCATACTTGTAGGATCTATGAATTGATGATGGATAGAAATCCCGCCTACAGTGTTTAGGGCGAAACATGGCCCCTTGACCAGAATGTAGGGATGGTGCGGACAAGATTTCAGGGGTGCGGACGAGGCTGAGGTGGAGGAGGACCTGGTAGAGGTCATGGACAATTGATTTGATATAATTGCGAAGGACCAAGACACTATGCCTGTGATTGCTCTAATCCAACACGTCTGTCGTGCAAGTATTGGACGTTGTATTGACAAAGGAGCGCTACCACCTCCCCCAACTCAAAACCTATAGATGATGAGGTCTGAGCCACACGAGGAACATCCGAACGTAAATATTATGCTCCAA
Organism: Pinus tabuliformis; assembly: GCA_031772625.1. Taxonomy (NCBI): domain Eukaryota; kingdom Viridiplantae; phylum Streptophyta; class Pinopsida; order Pinales; family Pinaceae; genus Pinus; species Pinus tabuliformis. The sequence goes on along the minus strand of CM062815.1, from coordinate 681,791,485 downwards.
AGTGGAATCACGATGGGAGATGAAAAAGGGAAACAACTGGAAGACAACACCTGGGTTCACAAAGCCCCAACGAAAGAAGCTGAGTTTGATTTGGAGTGCACTCGGGAAACCTTCATGGAAGCTAAGAAGAGCTTCGTTGAGGCCTCCACTTCTAGAAGCAAAGATAAGCTAGAACCGGAGATGGACCCCTCTATGCTCACTACTTTCCTCGAAACATGTATGAAGTTACTGTGTGAAAGTAAGGCTGTGAAAGGGTTACATGAACTTATCAATAGATGTGCTAGGACCGTGCCAGCTGAACAACACGTATTTTGAAATATCGCAAAACATAAGACAAGGATGGGGCATGAAATGGGACTCACCGTGAAAATCGGAGAATACGAAATGGATCAAGTCATCCTGGATTTGGGATCAGATACGAATGTTCTACCGAAACAGACATGGGAGTGAATGGGAAGACCTATGCTGCAATGGTCTTCGATTCAGCTGAGAATGGCAAACCAGCAGAAAATCATACCCATGGGGTGATTGCAGGGAGTAACCGTGGATATTGAGGGAGTGAGCACGCTAGCATATTTTGAAGTGATAGAGATTGTTGATGACAACAATCCCTACCCTGCTCTCCTGGGAATTGACTGGGCCACGAATATGAACGGGGTAATCAATTTGAAGAAGCAGAAGATAATCTTTGAGAAGAAGCCACTACATATAATAATGCCCCTAGATCCTACTAAGGGATCGCGCAGTACGGAACCAGTCCGTGACTATGAGAGTGATGATGATCTGGACTGCATCTATAAGATAACAAATCGAGACCAAGACTCGGTGAATCCCACCACAAATGGGCGGCTTACATGGGAGCGTGAGAGTTCCTACACTTCAGATTCCGACAAAGAAGTAGAACGATTGCAGAATCAGTTACACAAGGTAACTACACTGAATTGCAATATGATGCCCTGGTCAGTGCATTGTGTGTCATCAGAAGAAAGAAATATGCCTACTTATGATGGTCTAAATGAGGTAGATACCTTCTTGGATGCATTCGAAGGGGAAGTGCCGGAAAAGCAAAGTTTCTAGGCCTTGGACTAGGTACTGCGCGCTACGCCGGCAAGATGGTGGGGTACGCACAAATGAAGCTTTGATGATTGGCGTGAGTGTAGGAGACTGATGTGAACATGATTTGGGAGTGATCTGTATACATCTTAAAGTGGGGGTGAATTTCCAGATGGCTTAAGGGACAAGAGAGGAACCTACTAGTTTGGAGGAAGGATTACCTGACGCACAACTCTTTGTTGTGCGCATAGTGGATGGACATTTCGAAGATATAATACACTTTCTAATAACTGGAACTACGCTGAAATGATACGTTTTCCAACAAAAGAAGGAATTAGTGGTTCGCGCAACAGACTTCTTTGTCATTGTTGGGCATCTATATAATATGGGGAATGATGAAATACTGCGAAGGTATGTACCTAAGTTTGAACGGAGCAACATCCTCGTGGATGCTCATGGGGGCGCTATAAGAGGACATTATGCAGGAAGAGCAACTGCACGGAAGATTCTACGCGCAGGGTTGTGGTGGCTAACCCTTCATTAGGATTCAAAAGCATATTGCAGGGCATGTGATGTATGTCAAAGAATAGGCAGGCCATCGCAGAGGGATGAAATGCCTTTGAATCGACAAATGGCATTGCAACCTTTTGAAAAATGGGCAATAGATTTTGTAGGACCCATTAAACCTCAAGGAAAGATAGGCGTGAGGTATATTATCACCGTGATGGAGTATTTGAATCGTTGGACAGAAGCACGACCTATGAAGGATTGCACGGGCGCGACTGCCACGAAGTTTCTATTTGAACATGTACTGACGCAATTTGGATATCCTAAGATATTGATGAGCGATCGTAGCACACACTTCATGAACGAGATGATCAATGCGCTAACGAAGTAATTTCAGGTGTATCACTAGAAGAGCACACCTTATCACCCACGGGCTAGCGAGAAAGTGGAGGCGTTCAAAAAAGTGCTTGAAAATGCACTAACCAAGGTATGCAATGCGCAACGAAGTGATTGGGACCTATGCATACCTGCAGTGTAATGGGCTTATCAAACAACATGCAAGAAACTGATGGGATAGACACCTTTTAGGCTTGTCTATGGAGTGGAATCTGTAATGCCTATGGAATACATCGTGCCTAGTTTGTTCATAGCAGTGCTCAAAGGTATAGCAGATCACAGAGCCCTGGAGGAGAGGATCGCACAGTTGGATGAGCTTGAAGAAGAATGATTTTTGGCTGGATTTCACCAGCAGGTCCAAAAACATCTTGAAAAGGAATGGCACGACCGACACATCAAGCTGTGCACATTCAAGGTAAATGATCTGGTGTTGTTGTATGATAGTAAGTTTGATAAATTCCCAGGGAAGTTTTGGATGCACTAGTTAGGGCCATATATTATTAACGAGATTACCAACGGAGGCGCTGTACAGCTAGTCAAGTTAAATGGAGAACCCTTCCTAGGAAAGGTGAATGGCAGTCGCTTGAAGCCATACACCGTTGATCCGGTGATATGTCTATATGGAAGTATCACAGTCTTAGCACTCCAGGCAGCTTAAAGGAGGTGCGGGACTATAAACTACTATGCCCAAGAACTGTGCGATGTGAGGACTGCGCATAGTAGTGAAGTGTCATAGGGTCCGTGACAGTGCGAAGATAGCTAAGGTAGCACGCAGGAGAGTGAGGATGTAGAGATGGAAGTTGAAACCCAGGGTGCAAACCCTATTACCCAGTTACCTGAATATATGCCTCCATGCAAGGGTAAAGCCAAGGTGCTGAAGGATATAGATGAGAGAAAGATCTCTAGGGAAAACTCCATTGCTCCTAGACGATATTATTTTTGAGGGAGCGCACTTGGGGGGGGGGGGTTCTGTGTTGAAATTTGAATATTGGGACCTCAATGACCACGAGAAGTTCCCGCATTTAGCGATTGTGAAGCTAATGCACCAGAAGATGGACACGACAGCTGGAATGATTGAATTGGAGCCATGCAAATGGATCAGAGGAGTCAAGAAAGTAGGGTTGTTGAACCTACTCTAGGTGTTGCATTACCACCACGCCCCAGTGACCATTTTCGTCATCAAGCAGCTGCTCTGCTTGGTGCATGATGGGTGCCTGTGGCTCGAGGAGCCCATCCCCATAAAAAACCATATGATTCACCGAATTACATGGCTATATTGCTCTGGGGAGGATCCAACAAACATTTCAAAGGGAAAAGGTGGCGAGTTGGCCCTCACGGAGGCAATGAAAAAGAAATTTAAGTTGGAGAAGAAGAAGCGAGGGTATGCCATCTCCAGCATCAACAACCCTGCAGTCAAGGTCACGACACAAATATTGGCAGGGAAGGTGATGTGGAAGTGTCGTGCAGATGAGGTACCCACGCCAGTGGTTGCACTAGTGGTGCAATGCACAAAAGGAGTCCAGTTCAACTAGGCGAACTACCTATGCGGTGAGTTCCTTGTGAACTATCGCGAGGCACAGGAGCAGGGAAAAACATTTCATTACACATGGCTCCTATTGTTGATCGTACTAGTGGCATGGCAGCTGCTCAAATATAGCCAGTTCCCTTCGGTCGTGCTGGACCTTCTAGAGGCAGAAAAGTACGCTTTTCTGTGGGTGACAACAACAACAACGACGGTTGAAAACGCAGTGGTAGACTGCATGCAGTTATTCGAGTAGTCATTCAAGGTCCTAACTATCCTGCAGGAGGACCTGAATGTAGAGCACTTAGAAATAGAGGCGCACGAACTACAATAGAAGTATGACGAAGTAAAAGGGACTGCGCAGACGATTTCCCTTACACAGAGGCTTGCAAAGATGCAACAGGTAAAGGCAGTTAAGGAATAGGTGGATTCCGCTCGGCATAAGGAAGAAGTCTTAAAAGAGTGCCTATAGCCATGGATCGATGAAGTGTATACAATTACAACCTCCATTGAAGCAAAGCTCGCACAACTACAAGCAACTCAGTAGAGGATTCAGGGCAACAGTTCAACAACAGTAATCACTGAACAACGCGTGGAGGAAGTTTAACAAGTAGCTGCTTAGTGCGCTGCTGAAGTTGCAGGGATCCAAACAACGTTGGGAGGTCTTCGTGCTAAGATATCCACACATATAGAGTGATTCAAGGGCAAGTCATGATGTTTTTGTTGGTGGCTTGTTGGGCGCGAGATCCCCCAAGGGAAGTTTTGAGGCTTAGAGCCCAGATTTTGGTCCAATTTGGTAATTCCAATGTAAAGACTTCGCATTTTGTGGGCATGGAGCATGTAGTTGTTAAAGAGTCATAGAGTTGTCCACCCTTATGTAATGTTAGCTATAGAATATCTACCCATGGTCTGCAAACCATGGGATTGCATAAATAGAGCAAAGCTCTAAGTAGTCAAAGGCATCTAATATAATATGGAAAAGCAATGATGAAGATGTTAGAGAGATAGCTCTGAAGTGTAAGTCTAAGTTTTGGGTTATAGCGTAGGTAGAGTCTCTGTAGCTGAGTGTGCAGAGGCCTAGTAGTCCACAACTGAGTGCACAGGGCGAGTCGAGTCTATAATCATCTGGAAGTATTGGTAAATAGAAGTTTTCTATCATTTCTGTGTCTTTATTTCCTATTTATGCATCTGTTATATTGGGTATGAATTTCACTTCTAATGCTTGTATGATGTGCGAATGTGTATAACTCTATTGGTTAAGTGAACGCAAGTAAGAACATCTATTTTCGTGAAGCTAACTAAGATTAATTATTAAGATAAGTAAGACACCTAGCGTAGTTTAGGAGATATCGCAGTTCATTGCATTAGCAGTGCGAAAGCATCTCAGCCCCTGGTTAGGGATGTGCGAAAGCTGATTGTAACACTTCACGAAGGTAATGAAGGGTAGACCAGAGCGTGAAGGCAAGAATAGTTGGAAATAACCGACATCATACCATCTCAAGGGTGCTGAAACTTGGTTCCAACATCCCCCCATACTGCTTCGGGTGAGACTTCAGTCCGCGCTCCGTGCGCTGATGCCGAAAGGGTCAGTAGTGTAGGGATTTGTTTGGCTAACTAACGCTGAATCTGGGTTAGGCCCCTTCAAGACAACACCATCCTTCACAATAGATTCGGATTACAAAACACAACATATTTTTCCAAAATTTTGGCAGAGTTTCCATACACAAAATTTTCTTCCTCCTCTCCCCATAAAAATGGGCTCTTTATATCAGACACAACACTTTAGGACCTTGACCCTAAACTACTAGGGGTATCAAAAAACCACTAGGATATTTACAATTCACAAATAGAAGTGTGTAACTAAATGCTTTTAGAATCTTCTAGCTGTTCGGGCAGGCCCCGCCTTCCTACTCACTCCTCCTCTTGTTGTATGGATGGTTGTTCTAACTTTGTAGGAGAGGGTGAGTCAGTAGATGATTTTGTAGATTGTTGAGGCGTATGTTGAATTCCTATAGTTGATGCTAACAATGTTTGTTGAGTTGAAGTAGATGTTGCTAGTGTTGCGGGCTTCTTCAATTCTTTCAGATACCACCTCTATGATGCGTTTATATATTGTGATAATAGGCTTCAATCCATGGTCAGGGGGTTCTTGCAATATCGATATGGTATAATAGAAGCTTCCAAATCCATGATAGAATCATATTCAAGTGGATGTCAGCCTTTGAAAATATCCTTCACTTTGAACATTATTTAAAAGGAGGGTTGCACGCGTTTAATGATATCTCTTGGTACCACTACATCTCCTTCCTTTTCAAATACTATGGGGTCATTTTTTTACTGATTCCGACACACCTTGGTAGTCTTCCTTTTCATGAATATCCCACTTGCATCAATAAACCTTGGTAAGCCCCTCTTGAATAATGGCCTGAAATATTCCAAGATCTTCTTTAACACACTTGAAATTTCCTTCGCCTTCCTCAACATTATTTCTTAAAGCTTTACCTTTTAAAATACCTTGTTGCATTTATGAATAATAAAATACCTGTCATGGAGTGGTAGATCCTTCTTGGTTATTGTCTATATGAATTGGATTAATAGCATGCACTATTCTAGCTTTTCCTCCACTTGTATTTTTTTAGATTTCCACTTCTTTTTGGCTTCTAGAACTAGTCTCCCATTTTTTATGTAACAATGTGATTTTCTCCCATTTTTCCTCATTCAACATATCTTCAATTCTCATATCCAAGATAGTATAATAAGTCACCTTTATATTGGCTCTAGAGGCATGCTTATTTCAGATGGTGTCCAACTCCCATTTGACTCAGTCATATGACTTCTCGAGCTCTTCGGCCCCTTTGTTTAATTCTTCAAAATTTATTTCTCATTTTTCTTGAATTCCTCATCCCTATTATCTAACAGGGTCCTCATCTTGTTCACTTCATCATTCATTGACATAATTTCTATAACTACAACTAAATTCTCTTTTGTAGTCTATATGCCGATAATTTATTCTCCTTTTTTAGCTTTCATATCAACTACTTTTGGTTGCAACAATAGAACCTAGTATTTATAATATTGGGCCTCTTGGGTGTCCATGTACAACTTCTTGATCGATTCTTCTTTCTACTTCTCAACTTGCATCAGCTCCATAATTTGTACTGGATATGCCTCCCACTTGCCCTGCCTACTTAGGAGAATGATTTCTCTCTTTTTCTCATCCAATACTTTCTTAAATTATTGGAATTAGTTTTTAGTGACAAGAATTTTTAGAATTACTTTTTCAAAGGCTTCAATTTTCAACATCCTTGCCTTGGTTTCCACTTTCTCCCTTTTAAATTTCCTCTCTATTTCGTTGTAATCCTCCCTTAATCTCTTAAGTGATGAGTGTACTTTTTGAGCCACACTGTAGATGACATCGTTTAAGGATTTAGATAAACTATATGTGTCATGCAAAGGTATCTGTGACATATCTAAGATGATATGAGTAGCTTCATAGTCCTCAACAGAGTTGATTTCTTTGACTTTAGCTTTCAAGATTGCCAGGTTCAATTTATCTCCTTTATGATCCAAAATGTTAAGCAGTCAGGTGTTTTCCATTGTCCCTCTATGTAATTCAAATTACTATTTTTACCTCTTGCCTGAACCTTTTGGCCATATCTTCATATTTCGCAATGAGTGTGGATGAATCCCAGCTAGTCTGGATGTTAGAGGTATCAATGTCCTCTAAATATGCCAGGGTTGTTGATGTATGTTGCACCATAATTGGTGGACCTATAGGTATCAAAGACCTGCTATATGGGCATATAGTAGTTCTTGCAATTAATGCTATGGATTTATCCAAATTATCTTCCTCTTCATCATCTTCTTCTACCTCCTATATTTTGAAACTCTTGGAGCTATAATCTTCCTCTTGTTCTATCTCCTTGTCATCAGTCTTGGTTTTTATAGTGCTAGAAAAATTAGAATTCTATGGGTATGCTTGGAGGAGTATTCTTTTAACTTCTTCAAAAGTCAATTTGTTGGTTGATTACTACAGGATAGGCCTTGATTGGTGCCTATGTGCCTCTTTGTCCTTGTCTCTTCTCTGATTGTAAATCACATCCAAGGGATCATATACCAATTCTACTCCTTGTGCAAAATATAGTTCTTCTAGAATCTTTTGCACTTTCTCCTGAGCTTTCCTAATTTTGGATATGAATGGCCTAATTTTTTAAGGTAGGTGAAATGTGATTGCTACTTTCCTTGATACAAAATACAACTAGTAATTGATAAATCTCTATTTGATAAGCTATAATGCAAATATCTTGGGTCCAAGGAAGCTTGGAAACAAGTATGACTTCTCCTAAAAACCATAGAATCTGATAATTATGTAGTCCTCTAGGAGATACTAGTCTCCTTTTTCCATATCTCATTCATCTCTTTCATTTATGGGATAACTTTGGGTAGGGGTTGCCCATGGACAAGTTGAAAATATATTGACATAAAAGATTGAATATAATATAGAATTCCCATATTGTTTGGAGTTCTTTTCAAAAAATATATCCATTCAATAGTGGGAAGCATGAAATTGAATGAATCAACTAACTTAGGGGACATGCGTTATAGGGAACTATTGTTTTGGTACATGAAGAGGTAAACAATGTATGATTGATATCAAAATGTATTGGTGGAGCAAAGATTCATGTACTTGTAATGGATGACATATAATATATATTATGGATAATAAAAAAACGAGTAGGATATCGTTTTAGGATGGCACAAAGCTACTAGGAAACCTAGAACCATTTCATCAACTTTTGTACCTTTGTCTATTCCCAATATATGAGCAATCATGGAAATAGTTATTTTAGATTGTTCGGAGGAATTCATTACGGAGTAAGGCGGAGGACCTATAGGGGCCAATATTCAATCTAGGACATATAAATACCTTTGTCCTCTTCTCATCAGTGAGGGTCTTCTAATATCCTAGTACTATGGCCTCATCCAACTTCTGCATCCTAGTTTGTTCTAGGAAACATAACATCACTTCCACTGCTTCTAGAGTTGTTGATAGTACTACTCTAGATCCTATGATAGATGAGATGGTCATGTTTTCAAAATTGTAGCATGGTGTTATCTAAGAAATGACCTCTAGAAACTAAAAAACTTGGGGCACCACTGCCTTCACTAGATGGCTCCTAAATATTTTCTCTAGATATAGGCCCAATTGATCATTTCAGTATACCTAACAGATGCCAATGTACATGTCTTTAATGATCAAAATAGTATCATGAATCTTAGCATGAGAATCTATGAGTTCTTCTTCATGCAAATTCTCCATTGTTGGAGAAGTCACTGAGGCTAGGCTATGTGACATGTTGGCTTGTTTTTGGGATTGGAGAGAAAAGACTGGGAGTGTGGAGGATACAATCAATTCGGTTAAATGGGTTCTTCAAGGAGAAAAAAGAAAGGAATATTGTGAAAAATTAAGTATATTATGCTCACAATTCGAGGTTTCTAGGAACTCCTACTAAGTTCTATGAGGGGGCGACCAAGCTTACATTAGTGGGGTGAATTTGGTGGTACGAAGTTGAATTGTTGATTTGTATGGAGCACTAAGTAGTGGGGGAAAACAATGACATGGGTCATTGTCGACTTTTGGGGGATAAGGCTTGGGTGAGGAATTATAATGGCTTTAAGACAGTGTGGGTGCCCTTGGTTCCTCACAATCAGGGAAGAGATCTATGGAATGAGGGTGTGGTATTTGCACAGTGGTCATATTGAGGGCGTCCAAATGAGAAACGAAGTTTAGTGTCAGGGTATGGTTTGGATGGAAAGAGTACAATAGGGAGCTTGCAAGGCCTGGTTGCATGTCTGCTTTACTAGTGAAAATGATAGGAGCGGTGCTCTCTTCGGGATTTTATAAAAAAACAACAAAAAATTATGTTTCATTCTACCACGTGTCATCTTATGCTTGGCTGGGAGGATGCCATCTTGATGTCATGATAACATTATCATATGAGGTGATGACATCACCATACGTGGTTATCCGGGTGACATGGTGAGATGATAGGCTAGCTACATGGTCGACATGTTGGTAGCATGGTTGACATGCTGGCGATGTGGTAACAGATACGCTGAAGGCATGGTGGAAACCCCCCTTTCCCCCCACAAGTAGTTTTCACATGGTGAGGAGTTCGATTTGGTACATTACCCCTGGAGGTGCGAGGCCACGTGTCCTCAGGTGGTTTTGGCAACAACACCTTCTAGTGTTAAACATTGTGCAGGTGAGCAATGCAGTGAGATATGCACCATCAATTTTCAACTCCTTCGGGCCGTCAGATCCTGCATAGTAGAAACTCCCTTGCTTATGTTATGTTTCCATGTTCGAGCTTTCTGATGATGTTTGACTGATGTCATCCAACTCAAAGCATCATGCTGACATAATCTAACCTAAGTTGGCTCGTGACATCATGTTGATGTCATCTGATTCGAGTGTGCATTTTGGCTTGAAAATCAAATTTTCCTAGGTGTGTCTCGATCTCCTATAGATTCCCTTGTAGTGTCTTTAGGTTCGTGGCCTTCTGGGCAAATTTTTGCACCAACACAATGACAAAACAACAGCAACAACAACAATAATAAATGTAATGTGAGTAAATAATAATGATTTAAAATTTTGATATATAAATATAACTCTATAAAAATGAAATCATATTAATTATGTTAATAGGTGTGTATATTTTGGAAGTGGAAGGGACCTTCCAGATTGAACAGTAAGGATGCATGCATTCATCTTCTTCCCTTTCAATCATCACCATCTAATGTTAAACTTGCATGAGTATTAGGTAAACTATCCCAAATTATCCCCTCTGGGTCTTCCTCAACATGACAATATCTAGACTCCAAGCATCCACCATTTTAGCAGCATCAGACACTGAATAATGCCAAATTATCAGCTTCACTAGTCCCCTATAGTTTTATCGATTCAAGGTTTCTTTTGCATTGTTCACTACCATTTTCCCCTATGGATTTGAGAAAGGCTATCATTAGATGTTTGTATTCTTCCAACCCTGGCCTTGCTCACTTTGAATTCGTCTCACGACTAACACTACCTTGCATTTAACAACCATGCACACATTGTACTGCATTTGATCTGCTAAAGGGGACTGTAAATATTTTTCACAAATTGCTAAGGTCCACATCATTGAGACAGTCAATCCATATGTGTGCATACATGTAAACGTATAAATGGTTCTAGATAGGTGTACAAAGACTTGTATGCACACATATAAATATAGAAAAAGAATCACCAAAGAGCCCAATACAAACCTAGACCATCATGAGACCACCCACCATTATGATAATTAGATCCATCCCAATGCCCCATTAATGGTCATTCTCACCGAACTCACCACCATAAAAATCCCTCACCAAGAGTTGTCTTCACAGATTGATTCCTATTAACATTCAACCATATAATTTATATGGTTGTGCTAGTTATTAAAAGAAGAAAAAAATAGTTTGATACTATTTTAATCATTTAAAAACCAACTCACAATATCAAATAGTCAATTGCATGATACATAATGCATATATAATACATCAATATAAATCCATCTTAACTTGATATTTTTTAAATACTAGGAAATTTACATCTCAATTATTTTTTAAATCTCTTTCAATATTTATTAAATCATTTTTTTAAAATAAAGTTTATAATATAATTATATAAAATTATACTTTAAATAATTGTATTTATTTTTCAAAAAAAATATGAGTAATCTATTATTGTACTTAAATTAATTTTGAATTTAAAGAAAAGAAAGGAAAAAAAACAGTTATCTACTAACTTAAATATTTATAAATAATCTATAATTTTACTTAAATCAATAATTAAGATAATAAATTATTTAATCACTTAATAAGAGGATGTGAATTAATATGATATTAATAATATTTTGATATTTAAACCTTATATAATGAACCATAAATTTTACATAAATGGTGTATATAGCGAATCTACATTAAATCGATATCACTCCATATATGTCATTAACAATTAAAACCTTTGATGGATATATATCGTCATTCACATATCCTTCATTTCATTGACCCATATTATGAAGAAAAATGGGATATGTCATTTGAATTATTTATTTGTGTTTGAGTGAGAGTGATTAATTGAAGTTGTAATTGAGGTGGTCTTGTATTTATGTGCCATGAGGTTTATTTTTTCTATTATCACTATGTTGTAGTGGCTACAACTACCCTCCAAAATTTTGCCTTAGCTTTCTTTTGGAGCCTCCATACCAACCTTCACAGCATCATGTCTTGCTTCATCAAGTACACAAGCTCCAGTGATTTTCTTGTAGAAAGATAGCCTGTCAATCAAACCTTGATGCATTCCCCTCATAGCGTGTTCATCTGAACTTAGTCCAAAAGCAGGCTGAGCAGCTCCTTCAAGAATTTGCACAAATCTTGAGGGCAACCAACCATCCCTCCAAAAATTGTGCAAACTTGACTGGCAGCTGCTAGGCCCCAGAATTGTGCAATTCTGTTGAGCAAGCTTCACCTAGAAAATTGTGCAATCCTTCCCAGCTGGGTTGCTCAACCCAGAATTTGCGCAAATCTAGGAAGCAATCAACTGCTCTGCCCAGAAATTGCACGAATCATATGAGCAGCGAGCCAAGCTCCTAGCTAGAAATGCCCATTTTCTCCCAGCAGTTGAGCAGTCTCTTCCATGTGCAGCTAAGTTGACCGGTTCCCTTCAGGACCAAGCAAAATAAACTTGCATGCATGGGTTGCTTCTCCCAAGACAACATTCAAAGGCATCCCTCGTTTTAGGGACCTATTTTTGGCAGTTGGAGGTTACATGCAAGGATCATTTCAGAAAGCTCCCACCAAGTGTCGCTTTCCATAGATTTGTGGCATGCATGTCACAACCTCAATTTTATCAAAACTCATCAACTAGATGTTACAGAGCTCATTCCTCACATAAACCTTGCAGCTTTGACATCCCACATCGCATCTAGGAGCTGTCAGCACATTCAGCTCAGTTGTTTTTAGGTAAGCTTGCTTTCCATGTCTTATGTTTCATTTCTGGTGCTTTTGTGTTTTGCTTCATATGAACGTTGTTTGCTCAATTTCAGTGATCACTTTCTATCGTTTTGATACATACTAGCTTGTACTAGAACCATTTTAGTTTTCGTTAACATCTAACTATTGTCGCATGCATGAAACTGTTTTTCATGAGCGGTCGTCGATTCAGCGACTAGCCTCACTCACATGCATGTTGTTTTGTTTTCTGAATCTGTCATTCACTATTTTCATGCACAATCATTCACTTATTCTTACACTCAGTGTCTCCATGAATTCACTGTCATATTTGCTTTCAGTTGCCCATCGGCAAGTCTGGCCAACCTTGGCCCGAACTCTACCTTCACTGAGACAACATTGCACAATATAGGGAGGGAAGGCTCTGTCTTCCTCTCCAGAAATGCGCATTTCTGCCCAAGCACTGTCCTCCAGGATTGTTTTGCACATTTTGAGGGACAGTGACTGTTGGCCCAGAAAATTGTGCAATGTAGTCACTGAACCTGTAGCCATTGCCAGCTGAGATTGTGCATTGCGCAATTCCAACGATCAGAAATGAGACTGGACTATGCATTGCACAGTTCCAACAGTTAGTCAGCCTTCCAACAACCCAAACTATGTCTTACGCAGTCTTGGAAGTCAGTCTCGCAACATCCCAATGGAAATTGCGCAACCTTCATGATCAATCACCCAGGTATGTTGCAAGTCAGTTCTCAAGTTCATTTTGGTTTTCGACTAATAGATTTCTTGCCATGAGTGTTTCCATGTCTCTAGGTATCACAGGTTTTTATCTGCTTCCCAACAGTATAGGTACAATGGTTTCTAGGAGAGCAGAGGCGAAGAATTCAAAGCACACTTGGGGATGCAGTCGATCAAGTTTATATGAACTTGCTCACCCATGAAAGACATCAAGTTGTTCGTAGGCAAGGACATCAAGATACGATGACAGCAACATCACAGAGAGCAACATCATGAACATTAGCTAAAGGCAACATATAGGATGCAACGAATGCAAGAGGAAGGTTGTTGACAACACAGAGGCGGAACACAGTTGCAAGTTCAAGGAGATCCACGGATGATGAAAGAAACTTTGGATACTCAAGCTATGAGGTGACGGTGCGACATGAAGACCGCACTAAGATAGAGAATGGAAAAAAGAAGGAGTTGCATGTGCTAAAGCTGCAACTCAAGGAAAAACATGAGCTGCATAAACAAGAAAATGAATTGCAGCAAGAACATGAACAACAGGGGGCGCAACATGCACTCATGGATGAAACTATACCTATATAAGTTATAGATCCATCCCAACAGCTGGCACGAAGCAGACATGGTGAGCAGTGTTTTTGATCGCATGCAAGGGATCCAACAGCATGCATGTCATTGTGCGCATGCATGCGATCCAACCCATCCAGCACACTCACCAAGGCAAAGACAAGAAGCAAGTCCGACTGGAGTTGAGCATGTACTTGAAACTTGATGCGCATGACCACCAGCACACACTGGAAGATCAACACTGACACTATGCATCAGTGTGTTTCTGGTTTGGTTGCACCAAGAAGACCATGCACATGCTAGTAGACGAGTAGGATAAAGGAGCCACACAAATGCACTCAGATGCAACGGAGGTAAGAGTTCGCTTCAACAAGATGTCACCATGGGATGCATGCACACCATCACAAATGACCAAGCTTGGCATCATCTCACCATCTTCACCATCACAAACATGTCAAAGAGCTGGTCTCACTACAATAGACCGAGTGTCAGTGATGTCTTGCATGGCTTGCTCAAGCCATTTTGTCCCACATGAGCACATGTGCATTGTAATGTAACGTCGCGTTAAGTGGAAGTTCAAGTGTCAATGGTTGGATGTAACAGTCATAGAGTAGATGAAGAGTCATGAGGGTAGATGAAATGTCACAAAGGAGAATGTCAAAGGTCACCCCACCCTTTGCTATAAATAGAACCTCATAACTCATTGTAAAGGATTTTGGTCAGCTAAGCTTCGATAGGAGTATCTTAGAGAAAGCTTGGATAGTATTGTAATGAGCCTTGGCTTCTCCACTGTGCAGATCTAGTACATCTCTTTGGAGGAGCGGGTGATTGTGGCTATAACATTCCACTATTGGAACTAGTGGTTGGACTTGGATGTATTGTATGACTGGAACTTACACTTAATATAACAGAGCTAGCACTTTTCATGCATATGTTGTATTGTATTCTATACTATCTGGTTTATTCTAAATGATATATGTATTTGTTTACTTATGCATGCATGTATGGACTATTCTGTATAAGTATGTATGAATCTTTCTGAAATGTGTTGTTGGTTTAACCATCACTTTGGATTGCTTGCTAACTTTCTTTTTAGCTTGTGATGCATCTTTTCTCGTGTGTTTCCTTCCAAATTGCGTACTATTACAGGTTTCAAAGGGGCACACTCACCTCACCCTCATTGTGTTATAACCTCTCATGCACCTTCCTTGGCTTGCTACAACTGTCACACCCTTGCTACCAACAGAGACATCTTACTTGCCTTTGTGTGAAATTGCGGTCAAGGCATTAACGTACGACCCACTGTTGGGAATCCTACACCAAACAGTCTGAGGTCTAATTGGGAATTATTACCGAGGAGATCCCCTTACATGTTGGCGGGTCTAGTACCATCAAAATTTTGGCGCTAGAAGGAGGGCCAGATGACAAGTTGAGTCCTCACATCTATTTTGAATCTCTACATATGTATCAACACTACCTATCGGGTTGCTCTTCCGAAGTGCATGTCTTATGGAAACGACTTCATTATCTTGGAAAATCTCTCGGATAATTTGTCTCATAAAACATTTGATGGTGGAGGCCATGTAGCCTTGGTTAGGCACACAGTCAACATTGTAGCCTCATGCGAAATACATGGATTCTTTGAAGAATACATGAGCTCTGTACTATTTGTTTACATGCTTCGAGGGCACCCAATGCACTAGTGTGCCACATTGCCCGAAAAATCTATTCATTCTATTGCTCATTTGGTCACAGAGATAGACCGTGCTTTCAATCACTTTGACCGTAAAGTACTCAACAAAGAAATTCTAAAATTACGAAAAGCACCTGATGAATATGTTGAACAATTTTACACACGCTTTTGTAATCTTTAATACCGATTCCCTGAAGATCATATTGATTGGGAATTTCTCGATGGGATATTTGAGTATCTTCCTTACATATCTGAAATCTGAAATTCTTGAAATCACTTGAATCTCACTCATACTTCGGTGATGGAACTGCGCAATCACGAGCAGGTACAATCACTGTCACAAGTGACTGTCTGCCTTCACCTCATCAAACAACTCCACCACCACGGAGTGATGTGGGAGATTGTGCACACACCTTTGTTGAACTGACACATCCTCCCACCCCACCTGCTCTGGATATCTACGCTGATTTGGCTTGCAAGCCTGTTGGTTGTCACGTGGATTCATTCCCTCGACCTCCGTCGTCGTGTTCTATTGATCCTCCGAATTGTAATATCTTTTGTTCTCCCATTCTGGACTCCTCACCTGTTGTGAACAAGGATCAAGTTGTTGACAGAGTTGGTGTTATGAAACCAACATGTGCCATCATTCATTATGAGTGTGTGTGGGAATGTAATGAAGAACTAGCGGTGAAGGACAACTCCCTTCCAGCCCCGCCTCATCTGCTTCATCCTGACATCCCTTGTGATTTTTCCACTGCTGATTTCTGCTATGAAAACCCATTTCTGGATGTTTCTACTTTCAATCATTCATAAGATACGTCGGATGTCAGTTTGTCATTATAGTGAGGAGAGGACACATCTTCCTTGAAAAATTTATCTGGTCTGTCATCTATCTTTCCTGAATACATAAAGGGTGAACATCTTTGCTTCCCATCTACCCCTCTGCCCGATTCATCAAATCATGCGGATGCTGACAAACATCCTGAATTTTCTGATCTTGGTTGCCGTGATTTATTCACTTCCTGATTCGATCACAATGCTGATTCGATTGTTGTTAATCTATGTAAGACACTCGTTTACAATGATCTATCTATCAATGCAGTCGAAATCCTATAGACTATTGATGCACTTCAGCCCGAGCTGATGATTATGTCAAGCCCTTGCTGTCCTGAGGTTGGTTTCACTTATGGTCAGGAAATTGTTGAAACGCTCAAGGCTCCTCATCACTCTCTACTTTGCGTTGAAGATCAACTAAACACCCAGATTTCGATTCCTCCACTTGAACTACATGATCCCATTGCTCATGTGTTGGAGGAATATTACACAACAAGCACACATGCACAACATAAGTGGTCTACCTTTTTCACATTTTCTTGCATGTCATAGTCAAGAGAATGCACACACTCAACATTTTCATGTAGTGTAGAACATCACTATGACAGCTCCATAGAGTGCATGTCATGCACTT